>CAAKHB010005772.1:4604-32323 GCA_901007665.1 Aeoliscus strigatus | reverse complement strand
GTGGTAGTGAGTGTGTGTGGTCGGGAGGGGGTGGGGAGGTGGGGGGGGTCATACTCTCTTCGTTCTAATGTGGAACTGTGAGTTTTGTTTTGGGAAATGTGAAACTGAATAATTTGCAGTTTGTCCCATCCATTATCGATCATTTGTTATTGGTTAGTTATCTAACAGTCTTTGATTAGTTATTGATCAGTCATTCATCTGTTCATGAAGTCAGACTGTGGACGTGGACTAACACATAATGTGAATGCAGCAGCTGATGTTTGCTGATGTTGGACTCGTACAGATGTGAAAGTGTTTGAATTAAAATGCTCAGTGACCTCATTCATTCATTCATTGTGTGTGTGTGTTTGTGTGTGTGTGTGTCCTCAGCGCGCTTGGCGTCTCAGTACGTATCCACGTCTGGTTCCTGCAGGAACCGCTGCTTCGAGCTGCTGGAGCTGGAGCCACCTAACTGTCGCTGTGACAACATGTGTAAGACGTACGACAGCTGCTGCTCGGACTTCCACCTCCTCTGCCTGCGCACAGGTATGAACATCAGGAAGACGTCTGTTGTCTGTCCCCTCGAGGACGTCTGTTGTCTTTCCTCTGGAGGACGTCTGTTGTCTTTCCTCTGGAGGACGTCTGTTGTCTTTCCTCTGGAGGACGTCTGTTGTCTGTCCCCTCGAGGACGTCTGTTGTCTTTCCTCTGGAGGACGTCTGTTGTCTTTCCTCTGGAGGACGTCTGTTGTCTTTCGGAGGACGGAGAACGTCTGTCCTCCAGAGGACGTCCTCAGACCAGACCCGACCCTGTCAGTGCTGTGTGCTGCTCCTGCCTGCAGAGGGCGGCTATGAGTGCAGCAGAGATCGCTGTGCGGAGCCTCGGAACGAGCAGCACGCCTGCCACTGCTCCGACGACTGCCTGTCCCGAGGAGACTGCTGCACTAACTACAACAGAGTGTGCAAAGGTGGGTGAGCACGTCAAGACGTTCACACCTGCTGCTTCTCTGTGAAGAACCTGCTTCACCTACGTGTCTGATCCTACTCAGGTGAAACGTCGTGGCTTCAGGACGAGTGTGAAGACATGAGATCTGCTGAATGTTCTGCTGGGTACGTTCACGCTCTGCAGGACACGGACTGTCCAACACACAACGTCTGATGTTAAAGATGGCGTTTGCTGCGGATGAAACTAATCCTCCATGTTTCTGTAGGTTTGTGCGTCCGCCTCTCATCCTGCTGTCAGTGGACGGATTCCGAGCGTCTTACATGAAGAGAGGACAGGCTGTGATTCCCAACATTGACAAACTGCGTGAGGACGCTCGTCCAAGCTGCGGCGCACAGGGATTTGATCTGCTGGACTGAATGTGTCTCCTGTCTCTGCAGGAACGTGTGGGACTCATGCGCCGTACATGAGACCGGTGTACCCCACCAAGACCTTCCCCAACCTCTACACGCTCGCCACGGTCCGACCCGCTCCTGTCCGTCTCCGTTTGATCGATCAGCAGATATAGTCATAAGATCAATAAGTGTCTCTGTCACAGGGTTTGTACCCAGAGTCTCACGGGATAGTTGGAAACTCCATGTACGACCCTGTGTTTGACGCCACCTTCAGCCTGAGAGGACGAGAGAAACTCAACCATCGCTGGTGGGGGGGGCAGCCGGTGAGTTTTGGTCAAAATCAGTCTCACTTTGATTTATCCGCTTCTGGTTGAAAACTGAATTAAAGTAAAATGAAGAAAATGTCATTCTTGTGTGCATGTTCTTGTTGTTGTAGATCTGGATCACAGCTCGCAGACAGGGGCTGAAGGCCGCCTCCTTCTTTTGGCCTGTGTAAGTTTCCACAAATAAACAAACAAACAGCTGAAACAGCGTCTCACTTCAAACAAGGTGCAGTTTCTGTGAACAAACGACCAAACACAGCAACTCACTTCAGACAGCTAAAATAAAACTAAAGAACAGTTCATGTGCAGCTGACGTGGAACTAACATGCAGGTACTGGTGCAGGTGCAGATACTTAAACTGGTACTAGTACTGATAGGTAGGTACTGTTACTTCATTGGAACCAACTGTTACGATCCAATTTCATCTGTGGCGTGTGTGTCTTTGAGTGTGTGTGGTCAGGGGTGGTGGTGAACCACCTGTGTGGTTGGGGGGGTGTTAATATTCTTTTCATTCTAATGTGGAAATGTGAGTTTTGTTTTGGGTTATTGATCAGTTGTTGATTAGTTATCGGTGAGTTACTGAACAGTGATTGAACAGTTGTTGGTTAGTTATTGATCAGTTATTCATCAGTTCATAAAGTCAGACGATGCACGTGGACTAACACACAATCCACATGCAGCTGCTGGTACTGATGAAGGTACTGGAACTGTTACAAGCACTGATACTGGTACTGCTGCTACTGTCTGTGGCCTTGTGTGTTCTGCAGTAACGTTCCTATGGAGCGGAGGATCCTCACCATCCTGCAGTGGCTCCACCTGCCAGACGAACTCAGGTCATTTCTCTTATTTCTCTTATATAACAGTACAGTAGTACTACTACAGTACAGTACTAATACAGTACTGTTACATACTTTTAATACTGCTACATTACCGTATTACATAGTACTGCAGTTATGCAGTAAGCAGTGATATCTACTTACCTCCCGAACGAAAGAACCAGGAGAAAACCAGGATTAAATAAACTGGCAGTCCACCCTTACTAACACACACAGCTAACACAAAAGAAGGCTAACACACAAGGCAACATGTGGCCGGTTGGGAGAGGAGGGACATGAGGAATGTCTGCAGGCCGCTCGCGCCAGCATCTTGGCCCGATATGAGGGAGGTGTGCCCCATCAGCTGCAGCCAATCACGGTCCAGGGCAGGGACAACTCACCAATCACCAGGCAATGGCACACCGCTGTTTGCATACATAATGTGTCAGAACAAAGGGAGAGATACGCAGGAAACACAACAACTAAAGAAAATACTACAGTCCTAACAGACTTGATTAACACAAATCACTGAGAACTGAGAAGAAAACTTTCAAACAGTGTTGCCAACTTGGTGACTACGTTGGTATGGGATGGAGTACTGAACGAGTCAGTGAACGAATCTTTTGAACAAATCTTTTTACTGAACAGATTCTAATGATTCAGTAAACCTAGAAGAATGGTTTTGCCCATCACTATGTAGCACTGATACTGCTTGTTATTATAATTGAATCACTGGTTCTGTTGGTTCTGATTGGTTCTGTTCTATTGTTTCTGGTGGTTCTAGGCCATATGTGTTCGCTGTGCACTTTGAACAACCTGACACGTATGGACACAAATTTGGACCAATGAGCACAGAGGTGAGTGTGTGCTTGTACAAGTGCAGTACAGGTGCAGTACTTTGTACCTGCAGTGAACATGAACATGTTCCAGCTCAACAGTCCTCTGAGAAGTGTCGACAGACTCGTCGGTCAGCTGCTGGATGGACTCAAGCAGATGAACCTGCACCGCTGCGTCAATATCATCCTGGTCGGCGACCACGGTACCGACCTGCTCTGCTGCTGCTGAACCAGCAGAACTGGAGTCAGTGGAACGTGTTCTCACCTCGTAGTGTGTTCTCAGGGATGGAGGAAGCTCACTGCGAGCGCACAGAGTACCTGAGTCACTACCTGACCAATGTTGATGACATCATCCTGGTCCCTGGGTCGCTGGGTAGGATCCGCCCCCGACACCAGAACAACCCCAAATGTGAGACACAAGTACAAGTTTTGTTCCTGTTTGCTTTCTTCCCGTTTCTTTGCAAACTTTACCAACTCACTCGCTTCTGTTATTTGTGTTTCAGATGATCCAAAGATGGTTGTTGCAAATCTGACAGTGAGTTCCATCATTTTACAGTGGGTTCTACTGCAGCTGTATTTGAAGTATTGGAATTATCTGACGTGTTTTGTTCTTGTGTTCAGTGCAGAAAGGTTGAGCAGCATTTTCAAGTTTTCCTCAAACAGAACCTTCCGAAGCGTCTTCACTACGCCAACAACCGCCGCATTGAGGATGTTCACCTGCTGGTGGACAGGAAGTGGCACGTGGCACGGTAGGAGTGCCCCCTCAGTCTGTGACTGTTCGTAATGTTCTGCTGGTAACGTTCAGCTCCGTCCATCAGGAAGGTTCCTGAGGGGAAGAGACACTGCGGGTTCTCCGGTGACCACGGTTACGACAATAAGATAACCAGCATGCAGGTGACGTGTCACACGTCAGTTGTCAGAGGAACTTGTGTTCTCAGTGTGAAGATGAATTGTAACGTGTTCACCGAACATCGTTGCAGACCATCTTCCTGGGATACGGGCCAATGTTTAAGTTCAAGACGAAGGTTCCGCCCTTCGAGAACATTGAACTTTATAACGTCATGTGTGGTAAGAAACATCTGAGGAACATGACTCAGCAGTTCTGTTCATCTTCACTTTCTTCTTCTTTGACAAACAGATCTTCTGGGTCTGAAACCGGCCCCCAACAACGGAACCCACGGCAGCCTGAACCACCTGCTGAGAACCCCCCCACACAGACCCTCCATGCCAGAGGAGATTTCCAAACCTGCAGCTTCAGGTGTCGTTCATACAGGAGTCGACCAGCTGGGCTGCACCTGCAACAGCAAGGTCAGCCGGGCTCCCAGGCAGACCTGAGACCACCTGAGAGCAACTGAGACCACCTGAGAGCAACTGAGACCACCTGAGAGCAACTGAGACCACCTGAGTCAACTGAGACCAACTGAGATCACCTGAGACCAACTGAGTCAACTGAGACCAGCTGAGACCAACTGAGATCACCTGAGTTAACTGAGACCAACTGAGACCAACTAAGACCAACTGAGTCAACTGAGATCACCTGAGACCAACTAAGACCAACTCAGTCAACTGAGATCACCGAAGACCAACTAAGACCAACTGAGTCAACTGAGATCACCTGAGACCAACTAAGACCAACTGAGACCAACTGAGATCACCTGAGACCAACTAAGACCAACTGAGATCACCTGAGACCAACTAAGACCAACTGAGATCACCTGAGACCAACTAAGACCAACTAAGACCAACTAAGACCAACTGAGATCACCTGAGACCAACTAAAACCAACTTAGAGCGACTGAGACCAACTGAGATCCCCTGAGACCAACTGAGACCACCTAGTCTGAGTCGTCATCTACAGCTCCTTTTCTCCATCCTCAGCTCCTTATGTCCCCCTTCAGGTCCTTCTGTCCCTCTTCAGCCCCTTATGTCCCCCTTCAGGTCCATCTGTCCCTCTTCAGCCCCTTATGTCCCCCTTCAGGTCCATCTGTCCCTCTTCAGCCCCTTATGTCCCCCTTCAGGTCCTTCTGTCCCTCTTCAGCCCCTTATGTCCCCCTTCAGGTCCATCTGTCCCTCTTCAGCCCCTTATGTCCCCCTTCAGGTCCTTCTGTTCATCCTCAGGTCCTGTCCTCAGCTGGTCTTTGTCCCCAGATGATGTTTGTCTTTTGTATCTGTGTTTCTCTGCTGAGTCTCTTAATTCTTCAGTCGTTCAGACGGAGGATAAAGGAGACGCCACAGAGACCATCTGTTGTCTTTGGATCTCAAGAGTGTGTTTCAACCTCCAATCTTTTTGCAGTTTCGCGTAAAAAGTGTTGGCCAGAGAGGTTTGAAAGTGACGCTTGTTGGAGGATATAACGTGGAGTCACTGTGGCTCTGTCTCTTACAGAACAAGGTGGACGAGTTAAACCAACGACTGAGACAAGCGTTTGACGGTCAGTTCCTCCTGACACACAACTGCCAGCACCCTGACCTGACCCACACACGCCCACCGTCATCAATGCCAATGAGCTGAAGTGTTTCAGATGATGATTTTTTAATGGAACTGAATGATGAACTGCATTTTCCGCCTGTTAATACGTTGCAGCTCGTTACAAACTTACATACTGTCGCTTTAAATCTGTTACAGCTCATTACAGCTCAGCTCGTTACAGACTTCTGTTTCAGCTCTGAAACGACCTGACTCGAGTGTCTTTGTCTGGTGCAGACAGCAGAAACCTGCCGTATGGTCGACCTGCTGTCCTCTACCGCACCAAGTACAGTGTCCTCCGTCACAGTGACTTCATCAGTGGTTACAGTGAAGTTCTGTTCATGCCTCTGTGGACGTCGTTCAGCATCAGCAGACAGGTAACGATTGCAGCTCCCGCTTGTCTCATTTTGTGTGTGTGTGTGTGTGTGTGTGTGTGTGTGTGTGTGTGTGTGTGTACAACAGTTCTCTGTGTGCACATGCAGGTTGATGTGTCCTCAATGCCTGAGTCTCTGAGCAGCTGTGTGAGACCCGACGTCAGAGTTCCTCCGTCTGTCAGTCAGTCGTGTCACAACTACAGAGCTGACAAACACGTCACACACGCCTTCATGTACCCCCCACGTGAGTCTTGCTCATACACACACACACACACACACACACACACACACACACACACACACACACACACACTAATAACACACAAACACAATTGATCAATTGTTTTTTGTTCACAGAATTATCTTCCAGCATTGAGAGAAAATATGATGCTGTTCTCGTCACAAACACTGTTCCAATGTTTCCTGCTTTCAAGAGTGAGTGTGTTCAAATACTTCTGTTAATACTGTCTGACCCCCATGTGTTCAAATACTTTTTTGTCACCCTTCGTCACTTCATCCTGTTTCTCCTCCTCTGATCTCCCTCAGGAATCTGGTCATTCTTCCAGAAAGTACTGGTGAAGAAAATTGCCACCGAGAGAAACGGGCTGAACGTTCTGGTCGGACCCATATTTGACTACGATGCTGACGGTGTCCGTGACTCAGCTGAGAAGATCCGAGAGTAAGAACAGAGCAGCTGCGTGTTCCAGTTCCCTCAGGAACTGTCCACAGACAAAGGTTTCAGACTCAACTCCACCTTTCCAGCAGGTTTGTGGGTGGAGCCATGTTCGTTCCCTCCCACTTCTTCGTGGTACTGACGAGCTGTCTGGACTTCACACAAGCTGCAGACGCATGTGATGGCGCGCTGAGCAGTGCAGCGTTCATCCTGCCACACAAAGCCACCAACCACCACATCTGCAACGTAAGAACACACCCTGGAAAGAAAGCGGACTGTTTAGTGTCAGCAGCAGTCACAAATACTCCTTTCACATATAAGTTCTCATTAGTATTTAGTGGTACTCATTGGCGTTCCCTCTCTGCAGAGCTCTGAGGACGAGGCTCAGTGGGTGGAGGACCTGATGAAGATGCACACGGCTCGGGTTAGAGACGTGGAGATTCTAACAGGTCTGGACTTGTATCGTAGAACAAGTCTGAGCTACGCTGAAGTTCTGTCACTGAAAACGTACATGCACACGTACGAGAGTGAGATCTGAACCACTACTTACCTATGGGTGGACGAGGTACGAGAAGGAGACGAGAAGGAGACAACAAGGAGACGAGACGGAGATGGGGAGGAGATGAGGAGGACGTGTGGTACGAGGCAGACAAGGAGGAGGAGACGGAGAAAAGAGGTGGAGGAGAGGCAGAGGAGACGGGGACATGTGGTACGAGGAGGAGGCGTTGATGTCTCCAGGATCCTTTAACACCACTGAGCTGTGTTCCTGTGGACAAATACTTGTATCTTGCAGTTTCTGTGATATTTTGTACCTGGTGCTCGTATTCAATCTGTCGTTTTTGAACTAGTGAAAGTTCAAACTGAAACATTTGCACATCGGCATCAAATGGAACCAAACTTCAGCCGGACGCAGAACTTTGCGCCAAAACATCAGGTTTAGTTTCAGCATTGAACTCTTCATGTTCACAGGAGACCTTTGTGTTACGTTTACAGTGTGTGTGTGTGTGTGTGTGTGTGTGCTATTTATGTCCTGTGAACGTTGTCACAGTCAAGAATAAAGTTTTTAAGACGACTTTTGTGGTGATAAAACATGTAACAGATATAACAGGTGAGTTTGGGACATTGGTGAGTGTGACGTCAGTCACAGCGCCCCCCAGTGGCACAATAAGGTTTGACACTTGCTCTGTCATTGACCTCCTGATTAATCTAAACACAGTGTGAAAGCTTTGTCTGTCCATTAACAGGATCTGCACGGAAAAAACAAGTGATCACGCATTCTGCTTCAGACAGTTGAATGTACCGAAAAGTTCCAACTCAAAAGTCATACAAAAACAGTAAAAGTAAATAAAGTATACATAGCAGGAAAAAAAGGTTCATAAACTGTCATGAATATCTATTTTAATCACAGATGAACTTTATTGTACATAGTTTACAGACCTCAACTAATATACTTTATTACAATGTTTTCAATATTTGGGCTTTTCTGAAACGACCGAACCAATTTGGAACGCAGGTGATTTTACTGCGATACTCGCAGAAATATTCACAGTATATTTCCGCTAATATTTGCAGTATATAAGCAGTAATGCCCCTCTGCGTGGACGCGTGACGTATGCGCGTCATCTCGTGGGCGTGGTCAAAGTGTCTTTACTTCCTGTGTGGCACGCGCAGACTTCTACGCAGCCTGGTGCAGGAATCGAACCTGATCCAGAACCACGAACATGCTCCGTACCGTGTTTGCTCGGGCCGTTCCCCGGATCCTTCCCCCGTCGGTGCGACACTTCTCCGCCGCCGCCATCCCGGTTCCGAGCACCCAGCCCGAGGTCCACTTCAACAAGGTACCGGAGGTCCAGTTCACTCAGGCAGCTGGCAGGTCCAGCTGACCCTGACGGGAGTCGGTCCAGGTACCGACACTCCAGCTGTCGGGGTCCAGGTTCGCACCTGTTGAACGTCCGGTTCGGTTACATCCAGCAGGTCGGAGCCGAAACTTGGTGTGGTGTTTTGTTCTGAACAAATGTTCGAGCTGTCAAACTGACGTTACATAAGCTTGTTCTTCTATGGTTCGAACGTGACGTCAGAACGTCCGCTGACACTTTGGACTCTGGTAACATGACCTCTGTCTACTCCAGCTGAAGTGTTTTCATTCCTTCACTGTGTAATTTAGACCAGTTTAGAGACAATTTACACACACACACACACACACACACACAGAAAATGTCATTTATCGACCTACCAGGTGTCTGATGTGACAACGTGACACAGGTCACAGGTCTGTTATATCGTCACCGGGTCCGAGTGTGAACGTGGTTCTCTGGTTCCAGCTCTTCATCAACAACCAGTGGCAGGATGCAGCGAGCGGCAAAACGTTTCCTACCATCAACCCGGCAACCGGGGAGGTCATCTGCCAGGTCTCCGAGGCCAGCGAGGTACACTCGCACAGTCACGTTGGCACACAGGCCCACACTCTGTCTTTGTCCACATTGGTTCCACCCTTGTGTGACAGGGACCGGTAGTAGTGTGACACACAGAGGTGACATGAGGTCATAAACACTTTTTTATGAATTTATGATCGGACTTCAGCCAGAGTTGGCAGAAGGATCAGAACTGTTCAGTCGTTGCTTCTCGTCTGAATCGCTTAAGGTGGATGTGGACAAAGCGGTGAAAGCAGCACGGGATGCTTTCCGCTTGGGGTCGCCATGGAGACGAATGGACGCGTCTCATCGCGGGCTGCTGCTGAGCCGACTGGCGGACGCCATCGAGAGGGATTCTGCTTATCTGGCGGTGAGTTATGACATCATCACACGCAGCTGGAACATCTGTCACTGACTGATGACACTGTTGCCATAGGAACTGGAGACCCTTGACAACGGGAAACCGTATGCGGTTTCCTACATGGTGGATCTGCCCAACGTGGTGAAATGTCTCCGGTGGGACGAGCAAATCCTCCTCAGTGACTGAAGGTGTCGGTACAAGCGGCGTGGAACTGACGTCTCTGTGCGCAGGTACTACGCAGGCTGGGCAGACAAATGGGAGGGAAAGACCATTCCCATCGATGGAGACTTCTTCTGCTACACGCGGCACGAACCGGTTGGAGTGTGTGGACAGATCATCCCGGTGAGACACACACACACACACACACTCTTAACTCAATGTGCCTGACTGTCTCTCCATTTCAATTCATAATTTTCATAATAATATTTATCATGTTACATAATCCGAGTGGGTGTCACCCACACATACACAACACACATACACAACACACACACAAACACACGCACACATACACAACACACACACACACACACACACACACACTCTTCAGACGCTTCCATCAAATAATCAAACAACACCCCGCCCCCCACCCCCCACAGTGGAACTTCCCTCTGCTGATGCAGGCCTGGAAACTGGGTCCGGCTCTGGCGACAGGAAACACGGTGGTGATGAAGGTTGCAGAGCAGACGCCGCTCACAGCGCTGTACGTCGCCAGCTTGATCAAAGAGGTACTTCAACAACGACACACCTGAAGTGTTGGTCGCATTGATGTAGAACCTTCTCAGGCGTTCCTTTAACGTTCCTGCTCAGTGTCTCCGAGGTGTCGTCAGTAACGTGGCTGTTTTTTAAAGGTGGGCTTTCCTGAGGGTGTTGTCAACATCCTGCCCGGCATGGGGCCATCAGCCGGTGCCGCCATCGCCAGACACATGGACGTGGACAAGGTGGCATTCACTGGATCCACAGAGGTGGGACATCTCATCTAGCTGATCAGCTGATTCAAAGTCAAGATGTTTTTCCAAACTGCTTCATTCTATTTCCACACTGAGCCCCGATCGGGATGAGTTCCTCTCTGAACTGGTGTTTGTGTCTGTCAGGTCGGTCATCTCATCCAGCAGGCGTCAGGCAGCAGCAACCTGAAGAAAGTCACTCTGGAGCTTGGAGGAAAGAGTCCCAACATCATCCTGTCTGATGCTAACAGTATGTGTGTGCTGTTACTTAGCTTACATAGCTATGGTGGGCTACCGATAGCCACTGTTAGCTACCGATAGCTACCGTTAGCTACCGATAGCCACTGTTAGCTACCGATAGCTACTGTTAGCTACCGATAGCCACTGTTAGCTACCGATAGCCACCGTTAGCTACCGATAGCCACTGTTAGCTACCGATAGCCACTGTTAGCTACCGATAGCCACTGTTAGCTACCGATAGCCACTGTTAGCTACCGATAGCTACCGTTAACTACCGATACCACTGTTAGCTACCGATAGCCACTGTTAGCTACCGATAGCTACCGTTAACTACCGATAGCCACCGTTAGCTACCGATAGCCACTGTTAGCTACCGATAGCTACTGTTAGCCAACAGATAGCTAATGTTAACTACAGGTACCTATCTAGAGCTAACAAGTGTTAGCTCTAGATAGGTACCGTTAGCCACTATTAACAATTGTTAGGTACTGTTAGCTAATGTTAGTTATTGTAAGCTCCTGATAAGTACTGTGAGGTATTGTTGTACCTCTCTGTGATGTACCATGTTCTCTCAGCCTTGAAGCAAAGACCATGTTTGAGGTTCTTTGAAGAACAGGCACCAGAGCTGCTTCATTCACAGAGACAAAGAGTTCCTCACATTCAAACATATATCATGTGGCCTGGTTTCCAGCTGACAGCAGTGAGAGCAGGACACGAGTGTTCACAGGACGTCTTTGTGTCTGCAGTGGAGGATGCTGTGGAACAGGCGCACTTCGCTCTGTTCTTCAACCAGGGACAGTGCTGCTGTGCTGGCTCACGCACGTACGTGCAGGCAGACATCTACGATGAGTTTGTGGAGCGCAGCGCAGAGAGAGCGAAGAGACGTGTGGTGGGGAACCCGTTTGACCTGAAGACTGAACAGGGACCTCAGGTGTGACACACACACACACACACACACACACACACACATAGAACACTGTGTGTGATCTGTGTGCAGGTGGATCAGGAGCAGTTCAATAAGATCCTGGGCTACATCAGCTCTGGAAAGAGAGAAGGAGCCAAGCTGATGTGTGGGGGGGGCGTGGCTGCTGACAGAGGCTTCTTCATCCAGCCCACTGTGTTCGGAGACGTCCAGGATCACATGACCATCGCCAGGGAGGAGGTAGGCTGGTCCACGGTACCTGGAAGTACCTTTACCCATTGTCACTCATTTAGGATTCTCAGGAACAGCAAACCGACATAGTTCTTCAGAGTGTTAGATGAAGTATTTTCTCTAGCTGGGTAAAAACTGATGAACATCCGCTGGTCAGTTTACACGACAGGACAGAAAATGTTCGTCCTGAAACATTTTTTTTCTGGAGGAAAGTTTCATGAATGTTAACCTGAGTTGAATGTGTCTGCAGATCTTTGGTCCAGTGATGCAGATCCTGAAGTTCAAATCTCTTGAGGAGGTTGTGGAGCGAGCCAACGACAGTAAATACGGTCTGGCAGCTGCCGTGTTCACCAAAGACATCGATAAGGCCAATTATGTGTCCAACAGCCTCCGAGCTGGAACAGTCTGGTATGTATCTGTGAACTCAGCTGCACTGAACAGTTTCAGCTTCTGAGAAGACCACGGCCAAGAGCTTCTTTTACGTGTAGTCAATAACAAGTATAACGAGTTTTTATTAGTTATCAAAAGCTTCTGTTACCTGTTGTCAAAAACGAATATTTTTATAATTATCAGGAGCTTCTTTGAGTCTCCACTAACATTTCAGTATTTTGTTCCATCAATGTAAAATGGCAATTTAAGGCAAAAACAAGTGTCGTCATAGTTCGTAGTTTCAGTTCATGTCCTGAACGTCTCCTGAATACTTCACAGCTGATGAACACGTTATTCATTCATTCATCCGTTTGCAGGATCAATTGCTATGACGTGTTCGGGGCTCAGGCTCCATTTGGAGGCTACAAGGCTTCAGGAAACGGTAGAGAGCTGGGGGAGTACGGTCTGGAGAACTACACCGAGGTCAAAACGGTAAATACTAATGCAGGATTTAACACAAACACTGTGTGCGACAATAGGAGCGTCACTCAGCAGGTCTGACTGAAACGGATGAACATTCATCTGAGCAGGAAAGATCAGTCAGTCAGTGTTTGTGTGCATCAGTCAACATGTTCATCATCAAATCCTTTGATTTCATTTATCAGTCAATTTATGTGACAGCTGCTGTTTGCTTGTTTTCAGGTGACCATCAAAGTTCCTCAGAAGAATTCTTAAGTTGCTGTTAGAAACGAGCCGACGGTTTCAGAAGTGATGCTACGTGATTCTCTGCAGCTGCAATTCAGTGAAAATACGTTTAATAAAAATTTCCTTTAAAGCACCAGAATTTATGAAGCTTCAGCTGCTTCTGCTGCATTGAGCCGCATTGTAATAAACACTATTTTTGGCACCTGGTTGTTCTGTCATCTGAAGTTTCTGATCAGACTGTTTAGTGGAGATGGAACTTGTTTTGTCCCTTGTGGAACTGCTGGATCTGAAGTGCACAACCCCCCCTCCCTCTGGAGCCACTTGTCCTGTGTGTTTTAGAGTTCACTCGGGTCCTACACACCTGATCTACTGCCTCAATCGCTGAAGCTCTGCAGACAAGCTGCTAACTTAACTAAGATAAGAGCAGCTGTCAGGAGACGTGTTCATGACAGATATAAGTTGATTGTACTGTAGTAATAGTACAGGCAATCACTGAAAGGAGAATTTATTAAATTATTACAATTCCAATATACATTTACACAGAAGGTTCTTCGTTCTGGTTGTTGAAGTCACTGCCAGTGGAATCATGAACACTCCGTCTGTCAAACCCCGTGGAGAAAACGTCTGTTCATCTTGTCCACAAACGCGCTCCTTCTTTTCCACTCGTCCTTCGGCTCATTCAGACGCTCCAACAGCAACCTCCATCCTCCGTCCACGTCGGTCCATTGGGACACGTCTCTGCTGTCAAGACCCTGCAGGCCCGTGACCACGGTCACCACAGCAGAATGGACCGGTTCTTCGTGGAGGAACTCTGGACCTGCAGGAGCAGATGAGATGCCTTCTTCGCTGACGGGCAGCTTGTGTTCTGACTTTGAGTCGGTGGGTCCGATAAACTGACTTGGACTGAGAACTTCACTCTCTTCAAGTCCAGAATCACAATCGGCCCCAAACCAGCCGTGGACACAGACCGGGCCTCCAGCTGGACTATCAGACTGGTCCGATTCTGACCCTCTGGTCTGCAGACTGTGAAGCTCCTCATCAGGTCCATTAACAGCTCGCTCTGGGGTCCGGTCGGACTCTGGCCCTGGAACAGACTGGACCAGTTCTGACCCCGATTGACCTCTCAGCTCTATGAAGTCAGCAATCAGTGTAGGGGGGAAATGTGTCCCAGGTAACGTGTCTGATCCAGGACTCTGGTGGACACTGGAACCGTCAGAAGCAATAGTGACATTGGAGGTAAAATCACTGATGGTACCAGGTCCAATACTCGTGGTACCACTGGTGACATTTTCGGCAGAACGTTCTCTGGACGTGATGTTCCAGACGTCACTGGACAAACTGCTCACAGAGTCTGTGTTGGACACAAGTTCCTGTTTGCTGTCCTGGCCCACTTGACTGTCCTCGACCATCTGACTGTGTCTCTCTCGCCTGCTCTGATTAGACATACTGTCCTCCAGCATCAACTCTGTCCACGGGTCGTCCATCCGCTCGCCTCCATCACCCTGGCTGTCTCCGGCTGGGAGTTTCAGCTCTTCAACACCCTGGTCAACTGTGACGTTAGTCTGTGAAAACGCATCCACTTTCTTCAGGTGCTCGCTCTCTTCCTCTCCATGCTTCTCATCTTCTCCTTTGTCGTCCTCTCGCCCCTCCTCTGCTTGAAAAGACATGGTCCTTGTCCTGTGTTCATTCTGCTGCACGAACCAGCCAGGGCTGCTGACCAGGTTCTTGTCAGCTTAAGAGGACAAACACAGACACTGGGGATCAGCAATTCATTGAAAGTTTGAAGATGGTTCTGTTAACATCTTTTATCATCATTGTCTGCTGGTGTTCGTTGACAAATGTCCTTCATTTTGTCAGGTGATTCATGAACCTACCGGGCCCCGTGGCAGCACAGGTGGACTCACAGCAGGAGCAGACTGAAGGTAGCGCTCTAAGCTCCTCCCACCTGCAGAGGAACCAACAGTGAGTACAAATGTTTCGTCAACATTCTCAATGTGAAGCTGCCAGTGGTCTCTGGGGAATGGGGGATAGGAACTCGTGGCTGCATGTGGAGCTTCTGGACCATCTGCAGAACCACCACCTGCCACCAACGACCCAGAAACTTCCAAAGGTATGTGGGTCTTCAGCATTAAGCTGGAAGTCCATGGGTTAAACTAGAGAACCTCATGTTTGTTCAGAAAGTATTAAACTACAAATGTGACAAAACAAGTTTCACTCCACATTTTCATTTCATTTTTTCACGTCTTCTCAGTGTGAGTCTGGGTTTTTACCTGCTCGCTGCCTGGTAAAAGTTGCAGGACTTTGAGGTTTGAGAAGTGGAGACACCAACAGACATGGAGCAGTGGAGGAACTGGACCTTCACACAGACGTAAGAACCCATCAAACACTGGTCAGTTGGAACAGACCGTTAGTGATCACGACCAGAAACAGCCCAGGGTGCTGCTGTTAGAGGTCAAAGGTGAACATTCCTTGTGTTTACCCGAGACATTAACACACTCTTACATGGGACACCTCCTTGAAGAGAAATGCGTCCACAGAGAACTTCACCACACTTGTCCCTCCAGACCAGAACCTGGACCTGCTGCCCCCCCGCCTGCTGTCAGTCATGCAGCTGCAAACAGAGGACGAGTCCATCAGGTCGGACAGAGACTTTGTGAAAGGAAATGGGGACTGAAGACGCACCCGTAGTTGCTGATGATGTCCACTCTGGGGGCGCTGTCTGGGGCTCTGGAGTTTGTGGCGTAACACGAGTCCACGTAAAGTCTCTCGCCGGCCAGTAGAGCTGCAGTCTCAGCCACAAAGTTCACCGGTTCTCCCAGATCAAACCCGTGTCCTGGGGGGAGGGGCTCCCACCGCGCTGTCACAGATGTTACAGATAAAACCACCTGACAGGTTCTTCAGAATGCCTGTGGCCGACCGAACCAAAGTAGTCACACAACTTCAAATCAAAGTCCTGACAGTGAACATTCCTCTGAATGTTCACTGTGGTTCAACACGTTTCACAAACACCATTTAACTTTAAAAATCACCATCTGAGGATTCAACTGTCATGTGACGTTACCATTGCAGACAGTCAGCCTGAAGCTCCGTTTAGCTCTGATGCTCTTCATGAACGTGGTGTGCTGGACCAGTGGTCTGAAGCCGACTTTGTAGGAGTAATGAAACCTGTCACATGACACGAGCTGATTTTTACTGATCACAATAAATGTTGACGTTGGTTCTCACTGGATGGTAACAACTGAGTTTTACAGCAATAGAAGGTGTGTGCGTGTGTGTGTGTGTGTGTGTGTTTTACCTGTTGTAGCGGCAGCGGATGGGTAGGTTGAAGGGTAGAACTCTGATGACGTCACCCTGAGGAGGCGGAGTGTAACACAGTGTGAAGGTGTAAACCAGATGACCTCCGACCACCTGCAACGGGTTGAATGAATTCATGTGAGAATCAGAAATTTCATGTCGAATCACCTGAGAGGAACATTCATCATGTTTAAAATCACATACTGAGATAGACGTTAAATCCTTCTACTGCCCTTTGTTGCGTCACTTCCTTGAAGGTCATCATACCTCATGTACTCCGTCGCACTCCGTCAGCCGAAAGTGGAAGAACAGGAAGCGGGACGTGACCCCGCTGGCCGCGCAGGAGCCCACGCGGAACAGCGACGGCTCGGTCCACGCGCGCAGCTCGAAGCGGTCCACGCGCACCGTGACGTTATCTGCGCCGCACCTGGCCTCCACGGCGCGCGCCCCTCCACGACCCCAAGGGCTGTGCTGCTTGCGCACCGGCGGCAGCAGGAGCCCCGTGAGTTCGACGGGAACTGGCCGATCACGTGGCCGCGGCCGGAGCAGCTCCGGAGCCACCAGAGGACCCGGGGCGTCACGGAACACGGGCAGCTGGAGGAAGGGCGCACGCGCGGCTACATCCGGTCTCACGGTCCCCGGCTGAGTCCGGCCGAGTCGCCGAGGCGGCGGCCCGCCAACCGCTGGACCGAACCACGCTGAGCAGAGGAACCAGGCGGACAGGAACATGACGTGACGACCCGGAGACATCCGAGCCCGTCTGAGAGACGCTGCTATCAGCACCTGGTCCCCTCATCAGCGCACCTGTGAGCTGCTGATTGGACAGGACGACCACCTGTCTGTCTGTCCACTGAGACTGTGTCCACTGAGACAACCACCTGTCTGTCTGTCCACTGAGACAACCACCTGTCTGTCTGTCCACTGAGACTGTGTCCACTGAGACAACCACCTGTCTGTCTGTCCACTGAGACTGTGTCCACTGAGACGACCACCTGTCTGTCTGTCCACTGAGACTGTGTCCACTGAGACAACCACCTGTCTGTCTGTCCACTGAGACTGTGTCCACTGAGACAACCACCTGTCTGTCTGTCCACTGAGACAACCACCTGTCTGTCTGTCCACTGAGACTGTGTCCACTGAGACAACCACCTGTCTGTCTGTCCACTGAGACAACCACCTGTCTGTCTGTCCACTGAGACAACCACCTGTCTGTCTGTCCACTGAGACTGTGTCCACTGAGACAACCACCTGTCTGTCTGTCCACTGAGACTGTGTCCACTGAGACAACCACCTGTCTGTCTGTCCACTGAGACAACCACCTGTCTGTCTGTCCACTGAGACTGTGTCCACTGAGACAACCACCTGTCTGTCTGTCCACTGAGACTGTGTCCACTGAGACACAGTGTGTGTGTGTGTGTGTGTGTGTGTGTGTGTGTGTGTGTGTGTGTGTGTGTGTGTGTGTGTGTGTGTGTGTGTGTGTGTGTGAGTGAGAGAGAGAGTCCACATAGTACCACTGTGCACTGTAACTTCTTCCAATACTACAGCATCTGTTAGCTTTAGAACTGGTAGCGTGTCCCGGTAATAACATGAAATCAGCCCTGGTAATATGTGACATTTCCACAGCTAATAATAATAATGACATTAGCACAGGTGAGGATGTTGACAGCGGCGTGAGAAGGTCACAGATGTTGTCACATCAAACACGTTCTGTCCCGTCAACAGAAAACAACTTGACAAGTGTCAGTCGACTTCTGCCATGTGAATGGAACAAACTCTTTGTGTTTTACAAGTGTGAGAGGTTTTTACAGGTTTCATCGACAGGATGAATCGTTCCTGCGTCAACTGCTTGAAGATGATGATGGTTTATCTCAACTTCCTGTGCTGGGTAGGTGTTCAAATACCTGGGCAAACTGCAGTGATACTGCTTTTTAATCATCATCAAGTATGAATATCTGACACCTGAACCGATTAGCAAGGCTTTGCTTAGCTTCAGTTTGAGCAAATCTCAAATGTCCTAATGGACAAAGTAGTGTACAAAAGTCTAATGTCCAGCTTCATTTTTGAATCATAAAATATAGATTTTAAAGGAACAATCATATTTTATCTCATGTGTAATTTATAGCTGAAGTGACAGCGGCATATTTTTCTTTCAATGGGTGTTTGTCCATTTGTTCTGTGGACTGGACTTTCCGTGATGAATCATATTTCATGGTGGGTGCAGATTCAAACTGCTGTGTGAGTGTGTGTGTTGCAGCTGTGTGGTGCCTTCGTTGTCGCCTTGGGAATCTTTCAGTCGATGCACTCAAAGTTTGCCTCGCTGGTCACAACATTCTGGCCCGTCTACCCCGCCAACACTCTGGTGGTCACTGGAACCATCGTCACCTGTGTGTGTTACATGGGCGTCCTGGGAGGCCTGAAGGAGAACCGCTGCATGCTCATCGCAGTCAGTCTTTACTTCACACTGATGCTGGAGTATTTCATTCTCAGACATTTAGGTCACATGAAAATGAATGGGGTTGTTTGTGATTTGCACTGTTTCCAGTTCTTTGTCCTCCTGCTGGTGCTGATGCTGGTGGAACTGGCTATGGCCATCGTGTTTCTGGTCTACAGCACCAAGGTTTGATGAAACACAGTAACACGTCTGCTCTCGTCCAGTAGGGACCAGAACTACAGATCCTTTGCTGTGTGTAACTATCAACAGCTATGATGTGGCTGTGTCACACACACACACACACTCACTCACTCACTCACTCACGCACTCATAACATTGTGTTGTAGCTGGATGTGTACTTTGAGTCAGACCTGATGCACAGCCTGGAGGTCTACAGACTGTCTGGTCCTGAAGAAAACATCACCATCAAAGATGATTTTGATGCTGTTCAGCACCTGGTAAAATGATAAATCCACTATTTGTCCTCATTTTTCACACACACACGGAACACGATGATTCACATGTATGTCTGTGTGCTGTCTGTACAGTTCCAGTGCTGCGGAGTTCATGGTGAGACAGACTGGAAGGGTTCCGCACCCATCTCCTGTTGTACAGAAGATCCCTGCACCAGCCTGATGTACACCAACTGGCAGGAGGTTCTTACTGCGTTATCTCTGGATAGTACTACATTGCTACTGTGTTGAATTATCACACCATCTAAGAACTTCTGACCATCACGTTTCAAAGATAAAGAACCCCACTCTATGTTTCAGGGTTGTCTAGAGAAGCTGAGGAACTGGTTTGCAGGAAACTATGTCAGCACAGGAGCAGGTGTTGTGACCATGTTCATCATCCAGGTAGGAAACATTCAGTACATGCAGTGTTTGATGTCCTCACACCCTGAAACCTTCTAAACGTCATGTTCCATCTGTTTCTTTCAGTTCACCTGTCTGTGTGTCAACATCCCTGTGTTTTGTCACCTGAGTCGTCGTGGGCTCGGTTACCTGTGAAAACACCAGGAGTCATGTGACCTTATGCAGCAGCAGGATTTTGAAACAACCTTGTATTCATTTGGACAAAATTAGTTGAGACATATGATTTACAGCAGTTTGAGGAACAATGTGAATGTGTGTGTCCAGGACAGAAGGACGCTGCTGGTTGTGTGTTGGTGTTTTAGAGGTTGAACCCTGTAAACAGGGGGGGGTCAAACATACAATACCAATCTGGCCCTAGGGATGCATTTGCAAACAGTGAAAGTTACATCGGAAACATCAGCTGCAATTTTTCAATAAAAGTAACTGCTGTTCCAGTCACAGTGTATTAGTAACACTCAGGGCTGAATGTGACCCTGAACTAAAACGAGTTGGACCCCCCCTGCTGTAAAATGTCTCTTATTCTTTGTGCGTCCTCCTGCAGCTCGTCGTTATCAGGGAAAATCTTCAATGCAGCCATGTAGTCCTGAAGTCCTGTGGGGACACAAACACAAATCAGCTGCAGTCATGTGTAGTACTGGGTGGAGCAGTATTACAACCGTACGATAATAACAGTACCATGTGTCGTACAGTATTTCATAGAACAATGGATGTGCAGTAAAGTACTACTACTGCACTTTACTACTCTGAAGGGATCCAACACACAGTAGTTACACTACTACAAGACCTGCAGACACAAGTTGTACTGATGTATTAGTGTGTCAAACTGTCAAACACAGTATCTTGTGTGTGCTGGTGTGTTCAGACCTTCAGCGTGGAGCTGCAGGCGGCAGAACGCAGAGCCGCGGCGAACGTGAGCTCTGACTCTGGCTGCAGCGTTTGCAGGAACAGGAGGAATCAACAGTTCCAGAGCCTGTGGGGGTAGAGTACAAATACATACAGAACATTATCATCGACATGACGCACTGTGGTCGGCTAAGATACACACACACACACACACACACACACCTGAGATGAGTCCTCAATGGCCTTGTGCAGGTTCCCTAACTTCAGGTGACATGCGGCTCTGTTAGAAAACACCGCTGGAATGTGTGTGTTGAGTCGTATCGACAGGTTGTAGGCGTTCACAGCCGACAGGAAATTTCCCGACAGGAAATGTTTGCTGGAGGAAAAGTTTGTTTGTTCATTCAGGGAATAAGAGCCTATTAACGTTTGTCCTCACTCACTCACTCACTCACTCTCCTTTGTCCTTCAACCACTCGGGGTTCTTCTCCTCCTCTTTCAGGTCCTTCAGCTCGTCAGCATCTCGGTCGACTGCACGCCGGGCCGCTGCTTGTTTCCGCAGCCACTGTTCACGACAAACATCTGATGAACATCTGTACGCCATTTGATGAAGGACACATTTTTCTTTAAACCATTCCATTCATCACGTTAATTCATCTTTGAACCCAGAGACCAAACCCAAGACCATCAATGACATGTGGATGCTTTTTAAAATAAAACAGCAGCATCAAACAACTCATGACGGTTCATTATAGATTCAGACCTACAACAGATGTTTAAGTGTCCTAGTAATTGTGTTCAAGTATAAAATACAACTAGTATATGACGTGCGTGGATTTCGTTTGTGCCTTTTGTTAAGGTTTATGTTGTCATGAAGGAATAAATAAGTGTATTTTTTGACAGAGGTAAACAAAATAAATAAGAGAAATGATCAAACCTGCACAGATCAGTTAGATTCTATACTTATATTTGTAGTTTATGTGTTAATGCTCTGAAATAAAAATCAAATGTAAAATGTGACGGAGCTTAATTTGACATACAGGACTTCATGGGTGTGAGTGTGACAGCTGATGAGCATGACGCTCCACCGCTGTCGGCCGTTACGAACCTCATCCTCCTCTGCAACTCTGGATTCTCGCAGTGCTGTGGGAAACACTCGAGGCGTGAACGACACCTGAATGTGTCCACAGACTCTCGGAGCAGGAACTTCTCTTTTCTTCTTCTCTGCCTCTCCGTGGCTTCTGTCTGAACACATGGTCACTTGTGAGACGCTCCAGCAGCGGCTTATCAGACACTCGTATGTCACTCACCTGCTGTGACCTGTGTCCTTGTGTCCTCCTGCTGGCTGCTGGTACTGAGGATCTGGACATTCTCCTGCTTTCTGTCCTTCTGCTTCAGCCGCCATGTTTCCAGTGCAGCTGTGGTTCTGTCACGTTCAGCATCCTTCACTTTCTGGATCTTCTCTCTTTCATCCTTTTCCATCTGCCAACAGATCATCTGATGGTGAAACGTGTGTGAATGGACGAGTGTCTCACCTGTCACAGCTGAGGTCTGACCTTCATCATGGTCTTCAGAGCGTATTTCTTTTCCTGCTGCTGCTTCTCTGTCTTTACTTTGGACTGAGCTGACAGTTTCTCCTGGTTCCTCAGCATCGCCGTCTGTCTCATCGCTTTCTTCTTCTCTTTATCGTCTGACATACAGTGAAGGAGGTAGAGGACCATTTCATTCCTAGTGTCTCTCAGTCACACAGATCCTACAGATGTCCTACAGGTGTCCTACAGGTGTCCTACCGATGATCGACTGACATCCTACCAACCTCCTACTTGCACTTTTTGGCAGCAGATGATGTGAATCAATCACCTGGTTCACTGTCCCACTGACAGTCAGAATGAGTAACGTTTGACCTGTCTGACCTCTGACCTGTGAGTACCATCAGGTTCTGCCACTGTCGGTGGTTCCTCTTCACCAAACTGATGACTGCGGCTCCGTTGGAGATCTTCATTGTGCTGCGCTCATCGTCCACTGGCTCGGACAAGAAGAGCTCACATAGGTACGGTGGGAAATGAACCTGTGTGGGGACCACATAGGGGTCATGACATTGGGGTCACCGGAGATCACACTGATGTCAGAAACTCCAGAAGGTGTGACCGTGTGTGAATTTAGAATTCAGAATTTCCTTGCTTGTTAAACCACTGTTAATGATTCTTCTTGAGTCTATTTAAAATTAAACCGTGCAGTTTTGTTATTTTCAGATGTGTGCATCAAACTGGTAGCCCCTTGGATTACTCAGTACCTTTGAAGTAGCTTGCAGTTTCAAAAAGGTTGGTGATGCTTGGTCCACATTGTGATACTGAAGTTCTGAGAAGTACTGTGAGTATTGTGGAGTACTATAAGGTACTGAGTTACTGCTGTGTCAGCATTTGCCTCTCATTCTTCACGTGTGTGTGAGTGTTCGTTAAAAGACATACAACGTTGTACAGTTGAAATACAAGATGTGAGCTTACCTTCACGTACTCATCCGTGGACACGACGTCTACGTTCCCTCCTCTGACGCCTTTCAGCGGCACATGGATGAAAACCATCGAGTCCGTCTGCGTCCACGACCAGTCCGAGACCAGCACCGGCATGTCTGCCCCAAACAAGAAACAACACACACAAACACGCCGAGTAGAAACCAGCTTTTACAAGTGACGCTGCTGCAGCGTCGTGTCGCTATGGTGACCAGGCGCGTGTTGCCTTTACGCTATGTGCATGTACCGGAAACAGCCGAAACACTGTGAATAGACGAGCTCTATCCGATGTCTGGATCCGGGACATGAGAACTACAAAACCTGAAAGTCACCGTCTTTGTACTGCTGCTTTGAAGCTCGCTTTGGTGTAAAAAAAAAGTCACTTGACCGACGACAAAAAATACGTGCAAAAATGATTCTCAGTATACATCTTTGTATCCACAGGCCATGTACACAAGTACACACTGCCATCATATCTCTCCCATCCACTAACAAACAGGTTTTTAATAAACCTGTTGTGAGGAACGGACGGAGGAAGTTCAGGTGTGATGTGTTGAAGTTCTCTTCGACATTTTACGTGAGTCTGATCTGACGTCTGACCTGCATCTGCTCCCAGATCAGTGGAAGTCATGTGACGGTCAAGGGACAAATGTTACCTTTCCTGTCCTCTTGTGCTATGGGAAATACCACATCCAACACTGATGGAATTTGTCACTGTTTATTTCAGGCGAACTACTTAGAACAGATCGTTGGGTTGTAACTACTTCAACGGTTTAACATATTTCATTTACGATTTAACGACATAAAAGCATATAATGTAATTCTGCTGGTGTGGTAGCAACACGTTTCCGTACAAAGTTCCGTCACATATAAAGCCAGGGTTTCCCAGTTTTGCTTTGGATCGTGAAAGCAGCGCGAAACTAGCGCCTTCGTGTTGAGCGTATGACGTCATCGAGGAGCATGCCGTGCTAATTGTGTCAGCGTAAATCCGGAGCAGCGAACCAACTCAGGGGACGTGAGTCTGTCTGCAGTGCAAGAACTGAACCGAGAACTTCGATAAAGCTCGAATTCACGACAGTTTCACCGTTAAAGCGTGACGCTGGGACCGTAAATAAGGCGGTAATTATCCCGGTACTCTGGTTTATTCGCTCATACAAAATTACAGTAGTTTGTGAGTTGGTCTCAGAAATTGTTTCTTGTCACTTTAAAAACGAGTAACTGTCATAGTACAGGTTACTCAGCAGGAGTGGCTGAGTACTAGTACAGAGGAGGAGTATTACTACACAGCTGAGTACTAGCAGTCCACCTGTATGATCGTTTGGGTTGATGTGAATCATGACAGAAAGTAACAGGAAATCAGTCAGTAAATGAATAATAACTCATTGCGTAGTCAGAACTGTGCATTCATTGCAAACTGATGAACCAACTTTCTGCCTTTGGCTCCACCTGTTGGTCACAGACAGAACAACCGCGTTTACACAACAACTGCTGATAACTTCTGACCTCAGGTGACTGATATTTGTACGTGTAGCACACAGAGGCTGTCTTCCACTTTAACACTATCGTCTATATGAACATGTAGTACTGACGGTACTGACAGTACACACCGTACACAGCTGAGTACTCAAACATGTTTAAACACCATTACACACCAGTAACTAGTCACATATTTCACATATATGTGTGTGTACCTGTACACAGTTTGTGTATGTGTGTACTGTGTGTACACTTACACAGTGTGTGGATCAGTGTGTACAGTTACACACACTGATCCACACACTGAATCATTCGACTCAATTAAAAAAAAGAGAAGTTTATGGAATCGTTCAGTCTCCCCCACACTGCACTGAAATGCACCAGTTTGTATAAATCCCATCACTGAATGACAAACTGCATATTTTTAACTCATCTACAGTTTAGCATTGATCTCTGTCATTTCAACTGTGCTGGTAAAGATTGCTCAGGTTTCACGTTCAGTGTGTAAGCACCAAGTACGTCTGCGAATGCAGCAGCTGGGACTGACGTGGAGCTGACTGACCATGAGTGCTCGGGGGCCGGGGGGGCGCTCACAGCACCTCCTGCTGTGCTTCCTTTGTGTGAGTACAGTTAAGCCTAATTTATGCGTCCACATTGAACTGAGGCAGGCCTTATGCTGTGTCCCAAACTTTTACATATGTATAAGGAACCGTCCCTTAATGTCTTTAGTGATTGCATGTAAGCGTTGGTGGTATAGTGGTTAGCATAGCTGCCTTCCAAGCAGTTGACCCGGGTTTGATTCCCGGCCAACGCATCTGTTTTTTAGTTTACGACAGAAGAACTCCTTCATATTCATTCTTCTTTCTCTGTCCAACTCATGACGATGTTGGTTGGTCAACATGTTTCACCTCTTCTTCTTTATGTTTAGAGTGTTTCTCAACCAGTAGCTGGTCTCTCCAATGAATGGAACACAATGTTGAAAGAGAGAGGAGAAAAAAAATCCAGTTGATCATGAGTATTATTTAGACCTCTGAACGCCACAATCCACATATGACAGAGGCTCCTCGTCTTTTCTTTGCTCTCAGGGTCTCAGTGGCAGAATTCCTGCCGTCAGAGCAGCTTTAACTGTTTAAGCACAGAGACTCCGAACCTCTCCCCTCCCCCAGCCCAGCGATTCCCACCTGATGAACCTGCAGGACACAAACCTGACTTCAGCAGGCTGGTACACACGTGCAGAGGATCAGTCACAGTGAGTCCTCAGGGAGTCGCACACCTTTCCTCCTTCATCAGATGTTGGGTCTCATTCATGAAACCTTTGTTACTTTGTGTGTGCTAATAACCTCCTCCGGTTTCCTAAACGCTACAGGGAACTCAGATCTGATCGTTAACGCTTGTGTAGATCATGAATCCCAATCAATCGTAAATTGACAGTGCACTCCTGGTAATCAGCAATTTGCATAATTCTCTGCCCATGTATAGCCAATAACCGCCATATCAAGAGGTGTAAATAGTGTACATCCAGTCACTTGGAGGGAGGTGACAGACAGTGGGCTGTTGTCTCTGTAGTTCAAAGAACTATGTCCGAGGTGAAGTGCAGAGTGTGAAACTGGAGGTAAGGAAACGCACACAAAAAAAATACAGAAATGCTGGACCTGTCACCAGTCTCCCGTTAGAAGGTCCTGTGGTGATAAAACCAAGCACCGATCGCATTTTTAGATGTGCAGGGATGGCATGGCTTTGTTTCAGATACTGTCATGGTTTACATCTTTTTTTGTGATCATACATTTTCGACATTATTATTTTTATCATTGTGATCATTTTTCCATTCTTCTATTTTCTAGTGCCCACCCCTCCAGAAGTTGGTTCTCTACGCACAGTGTGTAACACGCCTACTTGGAGCTGCAGCAGTTACCTATAGATAATTCACAATCATGAACTTAATCTGGATCTTAAAACTGCTCATTGCCAACTAATTTCACTAAAAAAAGTCGAAAAAGCATGTTTATATCACATGTTTCAAAGGCATTTGCGTATTGTGTACCTGTAGACCAATATGAGTGTGTACAGTTATATAGTGTGTGTATCTAAGTGAGTACACTTACACAGTGTATGTATAAGAGTATGCGTGCCATATGTGTAAGCCCAACTCATGATTCTGTGTTGAACTGATGTAGACCTATGTGGAACTACTGTTTTGTCAAGAAAGTATATACATGTGTACCAAACCGACCTCTTCCATCTGTGGATACATCTGTAAGCGTTGGTGGTATAGTGGTTAGCATAGCTGCCTTCCAAGCAGTTGACCCGGGTTCGATTCCCGGCCAACGCATGAAGTTTTTTGCTGGGTTAAATCGTAGGCAACTGGACTTCTGGTTTTCTTGAAGACGTTTCGCCACTCATCCGAGAAGCTTCTTCAGTTCTGAACAGACTAGTGGGGAGTCCTGCTACTAATACTAAGTTGGGTCGTTACCTCCCACAAAGGAGTGTTGGTATCAGGTCACCCTCCCTGGCTGTCGGTCGTCTGAGGGTCGTTAAGTCGTTGGCTTACCTGAAAGGGGTGTGAGTTTCGGGTCCCCCTCCATTGTTGTCAGAGTCACCTGTGAGTCGTTGGGTCGCTGAGTGGTTGGAGCTGCAGGTATCACTACACTGGACGGCGTACACTACTACGCCGTCCAGTGTAGTGAGGAGTGCACTGACCTGTACGTGGGGGAAACTAAACAACCGCTTCACAGGCGTATGGCTCAACACAGGAGAGCTGCTTCCTCAGGACAGGACTCTGCAGTTCATCTTCACTTAAAGGACAAAGGTCACTCTTTTGAGGATGACAACGTTCACATTTTGGCCAGGGAGGACAGATGGTTTGAGAGAGGAGTTAAAGAGGCAATTTTTGTTAAATTAGAGAAACCCTCTCTCAACAGGGGAGGGGGCCTAAGACACAATTTATCTAACACTTACAATGCAGGCCTAGGATCTCAAAAACCATTCAGATAACTGCAGCTCCAACCACTCAGCGACCCAACGACTCACAGGTGACTCTGACAACAATGGAGGGGGACCCGAAACTCACACCCCTTTCAGGTAAGCCAACGACTTAACGACCCTCAGACGACCGACAGCCAGGGAGGGTGACCTGATACCAACACTCCTTTGTGGGAGGTAACGACCCAACTTAGTATTAGTAGCAGGACTCCCCACTAGTCTGTTCAGAACTGAAGAAGCTTCTCGGATGAGTGGCGAAACGTCTTCAAGAAAACCAGAAGTCCAGTTGCCTACGATTTAACCCAGCAAGATACCATGACCTGGATGAC
>CAAKHB010005771.1:38805-51200 GCA_901007665.1 Aeoliscus strigatus | reverse complement strand
CCATAAACCGAGAGCTGGAAACTCTCTCTCCAAAATGTGGTGAAAGAGAATTTGAAAGATGATTATACTTTGGAAATTCATCATATTTATATCACATCATATTTCTCTCTATATATCTATATCTATATCTATATCTATATCTATATCTATATCTATATCTATATCTATATCGATATATATAATTATTAGAAGATATTTAAATGCAGATACCTTCGACAGTGACATGAACAACACACACAACAATTATTTTAAATAAATTCACCACTGAGCTGGACATTGTAGGCAGCAGTGAGACAAAAATACAGGGACCGTCTACAAAGTGCAACACCCAAGTTCTGAAAAAAAAGTAATAGTATCCATACGTCCATACATCCATTCATCGTTCATGACTTTATTGGAGCTGCTGCATGAAAATGATCCTGTTCACTTTTAGCACTGATAGTACAATTTATATCCACTGAATTAACGTCCTGTTTAGGTCTTTTACGTCTGATTGCATCACACTTTGTCACATTCATTTGTCTTATCTTAAGAATCTTTTTAAGATAATGGGAAACATCTGCACGTTCTCAGGTCAATAAGCAGCGTGTAGTGTCTAGATGTGGATGAGACTGGTGGGAGGGAACGCTCCGATAGCTGTTTGACTTGTGTTTGGTGACGATCAGGCATCGTGGGAAAAAAGTGACGCGAAATGATTTGGAGGCCACGTGAGAGTTGGCAGGTCTTGTCCTTGGGACCTGAATGTCATGTATTTATCGCAGCACCCCCCAGTGGTCAACGAACGCATCTCAGAAACAGCTCTGTCAATGCTCCTGACACCACATGACACATCCCGATTGTCACCGTCACATCACATCTTATACAGTATGTATAAGATACTGTATAAGTGAAATGTAATCTGTAGGGAATTAATGTCACGTGGTGTTTTGAATTGGGTTTGATTCATTGAATCCAATCAAACAAATGTTCACAACTCGTGTAAAAGGAGAAAATCCCGGCCGGGGTGCCGACACCTGGAGGTATGTGAAGGAACTCAGATGTTGGTGGAGTCAAGTCGAGTCACATTCACAGTTGAATCACGACGCTGTTGGTGTGATGAGTCGGCTTTTGGGCACAGACACAAAACCTTTGAGGAAAAAGCACAAAGGATTTATTGTCCAATCGACTGGAGAATGGAGGGACCTTTGTGACACGGCATAAAAAGTGAAGCCCTGGATTCGATCTCTGTCAGCTGCTCAGAGGACGATTGGTGAAAAGGATGTTGAAGCTCCTGTCACCTCTGGATAGAAAGGTCCAGGTCCCTGACCTCAGCGCACCTCCTGGTCTCCAGACAAGGGCGGGTCTTTTGTGCCAGTAACCTACTTTGGACTTTCCTCTGAATGAATTAAAAATGGAATCGATGTGCACATGTACCAACATTTCATTCACGTCCAACATGGTGAGTCAGTCCTCTGCTCGCTGTGCGGATTGAAAGAATCAACACCTGCCGTCTCCTTTGTATTCTTATTGACATACGTTGTCATCTTCTTTCATATACACACATCGGCCGGCTGTGGTGCAGCTAAGCTGATACCACACCTGTGCGTTGTTCTCCGGTCAGCGCAGGACAATGATGCTCTCTGTTGAGAACCTGTGGACATACCATCATGCGTATCCTTTGGAGTCTCATGCCCGCTCCTCTTGAGTTTCTCTGTCTCCAGCTGTCTGTAGCCGTACTTGTCTTTGAAGGAAAATACCTATCATATAGATATGTTGTCGCTGAAGGAAGAGAGAGAGGGAGGGAAGTGAGGAGGCATGAAATGTTGGGAGATAGCTGTCCTTTCAGAGCCTCCGCTGATTAGAGCGCTAATCATTTGGCCCGAGAGCAGAGAGCTGCTCAGCTCGGAGACCTGGAGGAGGCTGGAATGTCTTTGCTGTCCTATCCTGGTTTTCACTGCACTGTGTAACTGTGTGTGTGTGTGTGTGTGCGTGTGTGTGTGTGTGTGTTTATATGCGTGTCAGTCCAAATCCAACCTCTAACCAGTGGATCATGGGGAATCTGTTTATCACACACACACACACACACACACACACACACACACACACACACACACACACACACACACACACACACACACACACACACAGAACAGAGCGTTTCATTGTAGCAGATCTTATCTTGTCCACCTCTGGGCTGAGGAGCTAGATGTGTAATCAGGAGCAGGCAGATGGGCACGGATCAAGATTAAACGTGGGTTTGGCATCAAGTGGTGAACAGAATTGTGTTTATGTATGTGTGTGTGGGCATGTGCATGTTCGCGCTTGTCCGCAAGCATGTCTTTTTATACTCCAGCATATCCAGCGCCAGAAATAAACAAGGCAGAGGAATCGTAACATGCCCCTGCACTTTGACAAAGAGGGGGCAAAAACTTGAGTGAAGGTTCTGGAGTCAGAAAGGGCTGCTGGCTGAAGCTCCGTGCGCGCTGGAAGTGTTTTAATGCCTTGCAGAAGTTTGGAGTCCCATGGGATTGTTCATATAACAAGTCAGCATGTTCAGGTTTTTTTGTTTTGAATATGTAAATAGATGAGGTTTCTGATTGGACTATAAATGTGACAAATTAATCACAGACGACAACTGTGACTCAGTGGAGACACGAAGTCTGACCCAAACGTAAAAGCCTTTAAGAAGAGAAGATATACTCAGTCACTGCATTGGCTACTGAACAGGAATATAACCAAGACACACAATACAAACACATCTGGGGACGTTTGTTGTTGACAAAAGGTGCACATGGAACATTTGATTCAATTCAGTTCAGTTCTTCAGCCCAACATCACAGTTACAATTGTCTCGAGTGACTTTACAGTCCGTCTGGAAAAACTGCCTGAAAAACCCTTTAGCATTGTGTATTTATTGTGATAGCCGTAGTGTCAGGATGTAAGACGGGATGTCTGTGGCCTTTGTGTGAATTTTTTATGTTTAGACTTCTTGTGGTTTAAATGGGGGTGACACGGTGGACCAGTGGTTAGCACCGTTGCCTCAAAGCACTCGGCTCCAGCATGACTGTGACCTGTAGCCGGAATAAGCGGAAGAAGATGAATGAATGAATGAATGGTTACAAAGTGCTCAGTATATTTTCTAAATGTTCAGCTGTACAGTTTCTCTTTTCGTGACAGAACACTGAAGCTTCATGTGCAGCAGATATCAGCTCTGTTGTCTCTGCTTCTGTGAGCTGCCTTGGAGCTTTCTGTCAGGGGTTGGTGTGTTCTCCCCGGGCCACTGTGGGTTTCCTTTGGGTAGCCCAGCTCCTTCCCACAGACCAAAAACACAGAGTTTGGTTAAGAGGAAACGGTAAATCGTCCTCAGGTGTAAATGCTCCAGCTCCTCATGACGTCCCTGGACAGATGACAGAACTGTGGCTGCACTGGTTGTTTCACTGTTGATTTCATGTTCAACCCGCTGAGGTCTGAGGGTATCTTCCCGTTGACCACTTAATTGAAGTCAGGTTGTGAAGGAACTGGAAAAAAAATCACTACAAACCCCAAGTGTTTGATATCAGAACACAGAGAACAAACTGAGGTCAGATCCACTGATGCTCATGTTTCTCCTGGAGTCATGTACAAAGAGATTAAACTGAAAACTTGAAATCCAGTTATTGGAGAACGTTCAAATCTCTTGTGAAAACAAAGCTTTACTCATGTGGAGAAACTGTTTTGGTGTTTGAAACCGATTTACCCACGTCTGAGTGGAGGAGATCGTCAGTGATGGTCAGTTTCAGAAACCAATCCATCAGTCACACTCAGTGAGAGATCGACGACATGGATTCCAAATGGTTCACCCTTTCTTATTGGCTGTGAACTACAGAGAACGCTGACAAATGGGACATGGAGAGTTGAGTTTCCTGAATCCGGTGACGTCTGAACCACTTCGGTCAGACCAGATATGATGAAGATATTTGTAGAAACATGCCGGTGCGTACGTGGACCTCCAAGGGTCATAGACATTTCTCCAGAAACGTCTGAAGACAAAACGGTCACGACTGAATTACTGACAGTCTTCCGTGATCAACATTCTGTGGTTGGTAGAAGACAGTTCCTGTGTTCCTTTGTACCAAAGATCGGAGTGGACGCCTTTCTGGTGACCAGACAGTGTTAGCGTTTATGAGGAATTTCACCTTTTCTGTGTCTCTAACCAATGACAATCCTGCCTGTCGGGCAGCAGGAGCAGCCGGTGTGATGGTGGTCCTGTTGTTGCCACTGGGAGAGTGTTGATTTTCAGCATGAAGCCCATATCCACCTCTATGACAAATAATACTGAAATACTGGCACAAGCAACGGAAATGTAAAATGACATTTTGCTACAACACTTTTCAAGGTGCATTCAGTGTTCAGTATGTGTTCACTCATATTTAATTTCAAATTTAACTTTGAAGAAGCGACAATCCACGCTGTTCTCAACTCCGCCCCCGCCCCTCTCTACCTGTGTCTCTCTTCCACTGCCCCTCTCTGTCTCTTACCTGAACGGGGAACGAGAGAAAACAGCACAATTATTTTTTCCCTCTCCTGCGATCTTGGAGCCTCTGATCACCAAAAAAAGTCGCTAGATTTGTCGCTAGTCGTTTTTGTCTAATTTTCTCGCTAGGGGGGTCTAGAAAGTAGCTAAAAATAGCGACAAAGTCGCTAAGTTGGCAACACTGCATCCCAGCCACGGGTTCGGCCAATTAAAGGTGTGTACTAGGTGCCTTGTACATAATATGTACAATTTGAATGTTTATTAATGTTACTCTGATCATAGCATAGGAAATTAATCTTTAGTTTTTTTTGCCCGTCACTGTTAGAGGTTTTCTTTCCATCTCCATCTCACAGTTTGTTTGAGTTGCATCAGATGCGTAAACATCTTGACCACCTCCTTGTGTCTGGTTGCTCTGTAGACCAATCCTACCCCGTCCATGTTTCAGGAAACATTACACACACTATTATACATGCTATACACTATATTCCGGGCAAGTTTGAATTTAACGATGTATTTGATGCTGTAAATTGGTGACGTGTTTCATGACAGGACAGTTGCTCACGGTTTTGTTTATGGGACCTGACGTATAAAGTTTAAAGAAGAGCAATGTAACTAGTGCTAATTTTCCATAACTGTGATTGCCTCGTTTTACGGTCACATTCACACTGTTTCACAGGGTATTTGTCACCATGAGCAGTTCTCTGTCAGATGTCTTCATCAGGTAGAATGGTTGGTGGTATGTCCCTTACTGCTCGTATTTAAACTGCACACTAAAAACCAACCTTTCCATAGTTGGTCCATGGTTAACAGTGGGCCCAAGTATAGAAATGATCTATCAGTGTATCAGTGACACTCTGGCCCTGGGACGTGTTCTGGAAGAAGACATCCTGCATTCTATCTCCTTTCTATCAGTGAACCTCCACAACACCATCTCTCTTTGGCTCATTCTTATTTTCTCTCTCGCGCCGGCATCTCGGACTAGCGCCTGTCGTGACTGTCTTCATCTCCAGCATACTTTAGGGATTAAGGAGGGATGAAATTCACTCATTTGTGGGCGGAGTGAAAAAAAAGAGCAGCTCCATACAGTACAGCGCTACGATGAGATAGATGGAGTAACCTGATGTCGCGTTGCATTCACTGTCTGAACCACCCCCGGGCAATGAAACACTGAACACTGCTGGTTCTTCACACCACCAGCTTTTTACTTTGCACTTATCTTGTTTTAAGGGGAAATCAAGAATAGGACTGACTCAGTTTCCGTGTTAATTTGACTCGTTGTTAATCTCTCTCTCTTTTGAAAACATCATTGGCTGACAACTTCGGATTCATCATGTGTAGAAGGCGGAGGCCAGCTGGAAGAGCTGTCACGGCGGGACTTGACCAAAAACCATGATGCCAGATATAGGAATGTTATGGACAAACCCTTGAGGGACGTTGTACGAGTAGTGGCCAATGTAATCTCATCTGTGTGTGTGTGAGTGTGATATTATGAAACATTACATTTGACTTTGCAGAAATACTTACTTAAGCTGTTCATATGCATTTGCTTTCCCAAGGGACCATGAGTATTGACCGACAGTTGTATACAGAGGACAACTGGCAGGTTTGGATGGTTTACTGTGCACAAATGAGAAATCTCTTTGATGCAATGACACAGTTTGATGCATCTCTCAAACAATCTCACACCCTAACTTGAAGGGATTCACACTTCCAAACAAGGCCAAGAATGCCAGGCTCACCGCCATCCCATTATCCAATTAATGCGCCCCATTTTTGGGTATATTTCCAGCAATGCACTCTTTCACCTCCCTTCACTCCTTGTTCAGTGTCTGTCTGCTCTCATCATGCCCTGTTTCTGAACTTAAATTCAAGACAGCCCAATAGGGGATTACTAGAGCAGCATTCATCCAATATGAAAGGACAATTTCACTTCTTTGTTTGAAGGAATTTGTACAATCAGTCTGATTTAATCTAGTCCATTGAAAGCTGCGAGCAGTTCATAGATATTTTGAGCTATGGAATTCTATTGATATACAGTATTTCAGCTCCAGCTCTTGTTTGTTTCACTGCATTGTTCCTAGTATCCCCATATGAACCTCCTCAGGCTGACAAAGATGCTGCTGAGATCAGGTACGGTAAAGGAACGTCGATGTAGCACGTGGAACGACACCGGGTGACGCAGCATTGCTTCTTTTACAAGTTCATACTGGAATTAATATCAAAAGAGGAAGATTTTCTCTTTTTTTTCTGTTGAGAAGAAGAATGGAATTCATGTGTCTGCCCCCGTTTCGACTACAGTGAAATATAATTAAATCAGCAAAGAAAAGATTTCAAGAAGCTGAAAGTCACCGGTGTAACGCTGGTTCAGTGTGTGTTCTCTTTTTTTTTTTTTTGTGCGGTGCAGTAAAGAAAGTGATTAGCATGAACAATTCACAATGAACTGTTACATTAACAAAATTCACCACTCATTAAAAAACTCACTCATCAGTGCACCAGTTTATTTATCTTTGTCACTGTTCCACTTTGCAGTATTGTGCAAAACAAAATCCGATTTCTCTCGTCTGACTGACGCTCACTTCCAGAACTCAGAACAAAACTTCATACATTAACTTCTTTTACAACTGTACACCTCCCATTGTAAAATCCAGGCTGTGAGCAGATGAGTTCCCAACCCGGCCTGTGCTACATTCACACCCATACAACACACTGTCACGCACGCACGCACGCACACACACGATTAAAGTGGGTAAATAATAAGAGGCTGTTGCGAGCAGGGGTGTGCGGTTGCTAAGTGTTGTATCAGTAGCTGCTGATACAAGTAACAGTAACAAACACAATGTCTGCATGTTTTCATTAACGGCTGAGACACACACACACACACACACACACACACACTTTGTGTCTGTAACCAGGCAGTTCAAGTAATATGGTGGAGGCAGAAGAAAATCTGTAATCTCCATTATGACCGGTGTTTGTTGACTCTTCTGTTTTTCTGTGTGCAAATCTTTGTGGATGAAATCGTTTTTATCCTTCATCTGAATCTTTCTTTGCATGTCTCTGTCGGCTGGTGTAAGTTTCTGCGAGCGTGTTTGTGACTGGCAAAAGTGAGCGCTGCGTCGCAAAGACGAGGCGAAGTGAAAATGAGTTCCACTCTCTCTCTCTGCCGTGTGAACCCTTTGAACTCAGTCACATCTGAGAGAGGTTGATTTAAATGAGTGTAAAACGGACAAATGGAAGACGCCGAAGACAAAATGAGGTGGTAAGAACAGAGGCCGGGAAATAAATGAAATAATTCTGTAATAATTCAGTCACTGGCGCTGTTTTTCAGCCACGGTCCTCTTTCCCATTAAGAGTTAGAATAAACTATTTATCCGGATTATATACACTCATCTGTCAAAGCCATCGAGGAGGTCCATGGTCCATATGTAAATATATATTTGCATGTTTCAAATATTTGAAGTTCCTGCCAAATACGTGATTCATTTCCCAGCCTGTTTAAACATTGTGTTCCTTCCTTTTGTTGACACATCTCCACACCTTAATCTGTAGAAATGGTGACGGTCTTCAGCTTCTGCACGACCTACACAGAAACGTGTCTTTAGAAACAGACAGAAATCCGCCTTTTGAGTAAAACTGAAGTAAAAGAACAAAGAGCTGATGTCCGATCTCAAGTGTGCCTGCGACACTGTACTCTGTCCCACGTGCCTGCTGAAGAGGCTCAGAAGTGGCTTCCCTGTGTTTGGTGTCAATGCAGCCACATTGACAGGTGGAGGTCAACAGCAGGAGCAGTAGACACCTTCTGTTACATGTCACAGAGAGATTATTCTCTTCTCTTACATTGTTTTACCTCCTGCAGGGCTGTCGGCAGTCCGCTGGTGATGGACCCCAACAGCATATGCAGAAAGGCAAAGCGTCTGGCGGGGAAGCAGGCGGAACTCTGCCAGACTCAGCCGGAGATAGTCAGTGAGGTGGCCAAAGGTGCCAGGCTTGGCGTCAGGGAGTGCCAGTACCAGTTTAGGTACCGCCGGTGGAACTGCACCAGCCAAAACAAGTACTTTGGCAAAATACTGCAGCAAGGTGAGTGAGTGTTGGCGCGGATGTGACCTGCAGATGTCTGACTACTTCCTGTCTTAGACCCAGATGTCTCCAGAGTGGTGATATCCATCCCTACTTGTGTCTTCAATCAATAAGTTTGGACTTATTGATTGAAGCAAATACTAATTCATCACAATGTCAATGCTTTTGGTTTGTATTGCATAAGAGAATCAATATCGTGTTTGTCCCTTCCAAGTAAAGCTACAGTATGTAAAGTAGCTGTCAGATGAAGCTAGCATGAACAGTTCAGTGAGAGGTGGTTGTAGGCTTCATGTTCACAATGGGAGTGTGTCCCTGTTTTAATGCAGAGCAATGTCAATACGTCATCCTCTGGCTTTGGATTTGAAGCCAAAATAGACCGGTGGAGTCAGCTAATGTCATGAAGCTACTTAGAATCGTTTCCCAAATGTCTCCTTTATAACATTAAAAAGGTCTTTCAATACATTTCCTCATGTTAAATATTCAATTTAGAAAGCAAACCACTTCATGGACCCTGTACTCAGACAGGTTGTGCTATGGGTGTACATCTCTGCAATGCACAATGACAATAGGACACACATAGATACACTGGGTACAATATGAGACGGTAACAGTACATTTTTACATGTAACGGTGTGGTTCAGTAGGATGAGGATACGGTATGAAACAATACGATGCAGACAGAGCTGTAGACACTGAGCAGTCTTTTACGCTGGTCATGCTACGTGTAAACCGGTCCATATTGTTTAAATCAAAACCAATTTTCGTTATTTGTTACATATATATACATATATGTATCCTCAGCTTCATATTTTACTTTCCCTAAAAGTACTTCCAAAGTGGCTTCATGCAGTCCGACATACGGTAAACAGATAAACACACTGTCATGTCCAATAATCAGCAGTGAGTGCTTGGATCTGAACCCATGACCTCATGACCGCAACCGACGGCCCCATGCCAACTTGAGGTCAGTTCGACGGTCCAACACACAAGGGTGACTGTTGTATTTCAGACCAGACATATTCACACTTGACTGACTCTCCTCCTCATCAGACTGGGCACGCTCGAAATGATCGGCTAAAATTGCCTTTTCTCTTGACATCTCTCCTAAGATCTCTTAACATCTTCCTCCGGCGCTTTGATGTCTGCAATATAGCTGATGTTGGGTCACCGCTGGGTCCTCTGCAATTACTCTGTTGGGTTTTCTTTTCTTGTATGATTAGATTAATAGAGGGATGTCTGTCTGTTCTTTGACCGACACTACAGAGAGCCTTTATGCTTTGAATCAACAAATGGGGAATGTCCAATATCAACACGTAGCAGAAACGTGGAGGATGGACGTTTTCGACCGATGATGGAATGGGATGAAAAGTGATGGTGGTATAATGTACAGATTCGTGACCAATGGATCAGTCTTTCCAGAGTGAAAGAAATTGTTGCACCATAGATTTGTAAACTAGAACCCAAATCCTTGTTCAATTGTGGCATGTGCTATTAAACTGGCAATTATATAAGCATTTGAGAAACAACCATTTTAATATTATTATTATTTTTGTATTATTATTTATTTTATTATTTGCCAGTGTTGGCAGTCGGGAGAGTTGAGTAGAATAGAATGAGAATTGAAGAAAGAAATAAAGACAGAAAAAGTTTTTTTGTTCACTGTTCATTGTTGAGCAATTCATCACAAACTCGAACAAACAGTGCTCCACTGTTTGGTTGCTTTCATCCTCGGCAACGAGGATGTTGTTATAATTAAATGCTGAAATTAAATGTCTTAATGTGTTCTTTTTAGAGGAATTTATGTCACGTTGTGGACACATACCTTGGTGCCTTCATGTGACGGTAGTGGACCGCACAGTTCCTTTCTTCTTTCCCGATGAATAAAAACAAAGGATAATTCAATTGAACATTGGAACAGCATAAGTAGAGCTGTGGTGCTCTGGCATTTATGTTCTGGACTAATTTAGGTGACTGTTTTCATCGTCTTCATAGTTTTGTAAAAAGCTTATAGCAGCAGACCAGGGACAGTCCCCTGGACGTGCCATTCAATTCAGTGACGTGTGTGCTCGCTGTGTTTGCATGCTTGTCTGCAAAGAAAGAACTTAATCAGGCTGATTGGTGCAGAATCAGCAGGATCACTGATCACAGGTCTGTCTTCTATGGTCAAGAGCTCAGAGCCGTCTAGATAGAGTGAGGAGCTCAGACATTCAGGAGAAGAACGGAGTAGAGTCGCTTCTCCTGCACATTTAAAAGGACTCAACTGAGGTGGTTTGGGCAGCTGCTTGCCGACTGGACATCTCTCTGGGGAGATGTTTTGGGCCTGTCCTTCACAAGATGCCTGGCAGGGAAGCAGGAGAAGCTCTGCCAGACTGTGAGTGAAGAGTTGGTGGGGTGGCCAACGCAGCAAGGCTTGGCATTTCTTTTGTATTAGATAATCAATACCAATGTATTTATCCCTTCAAAGAACAGCCGGCAGCTGTTGCCTCAGCGTAGCAAGAACCAACTCGGAACACCTTGGGCTCCCCCAGAAGGAGAACATGACTGGAGTGAGGGGCGCCACGGCTACGTTCCAGCCACCTGCTGAGATGCAGCTTTGGATAAATGGAAGAAAAGGAAAAAACAAACAAACTGAAAAACAGAACAAAAAAGCTATCTGCCATGGTATGCACAATCTGCCAAGTCTGATTGTGCATACCAAGAATTTGTCTTGGTGTAAGGTGCCAGACAGCAAACATAGAATAAAAATATTAAAAGAATGAAACACTCACCACCAAAACCATCCATTAGAAGGTAAACTGAAGGTAAACTACTGAAGGTAAACTACTGAGGGTAAACTACTGTCATATAATGGTGGCTATTATCCTTTATTTTTCTTTTTTCTCATCACGACTCTGCTCAAGAGTCATACCAACCCTGGAGCAATGATGACTTGTAGTGTGAGCGAGCAAGCTAAGACACTTATAATCACATAATTGATGTTGTGGCTACTTTTGAAAGGCATGATAATACGTGTGATTGTGTAATATGCAGAGCGGGATTTTTTTGGCACAGCTGACCTTGAAGGTCACAAGCTGAAACGTGTTGGTCGAATAAAGTTTTTCCAACTAAATGTTGCTGCAACTCTTTCACTTCTTTGTGTGATATGAAACGTGTTTTCAAACGTTGAAAGGTGTTTACGGTCACTGTCAAAGTCTCCACTTGCCGCTCATCACGACATAGTTGTGGTCATTCTTTGGGTATCGGTTAAAGGATCCACACACAGACTGCAAAGGGGTGTGAAATAGCATCGCTACTTGACAGCTACAACAAAAGTGAAACACTTGGTTAGGGTTCAGGGTACATTGTAGGTTGGGTTGATCCAAGAAGCCGGAAACAAACAGTAAACAGTGAAAAAAGTGTGATGAGGATGTTTGGGGCCTGGCCAGGCTTTATACAAGATTAAATCCATCAATGGTGTCAAAAACAGATTAATTCAGAGTTCTTACACAGAGTTATGTGATATGATATTTGATTAGAAATGCAGTGGCTCGAACAGTTAGGGTTAAGGTTAGGGTGAAGGTCAGCCCCAAACAGGAAGTCAACTGTGTGACAATACTGCTGTCAAGGAAACAGTTACCAGTCAATTGTCTGAATTTTACTGTCCTCTTGTTAAGGATCTTTACAAGAGAACACAAGTGAACAGTACAGACACACACACACACACAGAGTTGTGTGGGTTTTACTGAATTATGATTGGTTGCTGCGATTGCTAAACACATTGTTTATCACTCCATTTGGAATCGTTGTCAACTGTGGCTTTATTGAGACATTTATTTGCTGCAGCTGG
>CAAKHB010005771.1:13849-24042 GCA_901007665.1 Aeoliscus strigatus | reverse complement strand
GAATTTGTTTGTTCATCGTGGATTTCTGTCATTTCTTGTAAATAGAGACAAATGGGTCAAAAGTTATCAAATGTCTGACGTTCTGCCACTATAGCAGACTGTTTCTGACTAAAAGAGAGAAATGGAGGAAAGAAGGATTTTTTTGGAAAAATGTCACTTCACTTTTCAAACAACACTTTTTATACAGAGGTTCATGTGATTTTTGTTTTCTGTGAAATGAATAATGACGGACACTGTTAACCAATTAAGTCAATTGTGCTGCTCTATGCCGCTGAACTTTGAAACAGGACAAAGTGGATGTAACGTGTCATCGCAGTAGACTACGGAGGAGTCTGTCCTTGGCATTTCATTCCTGTTTTTCCATTAGTGTTGTTTGTAATGACTGAGGTGCTGGGTCAACCTCTGTGAGAAGTTTGCTAGTTTCAGTGTGGTCCCGTTGACAGACGGGATGACAGACAAACCCTTGCCCCCTCGGCCAGTCAGGCTTCAAGTGTCCCAGTGCTTCGGGCTTTAAATAGTCTGTGTTATATGCACATATCTTGTGGGAATCATAGGAACTGGTCTCGGTGGCTTCAGCTGGCCTTTATTGCCCCCAGGGGAATGGAGGTTAATCACATGCACAGTGTGTGTCGTGTCCTTCCATTCCACCATCCGACTTATCATGAGCCTTTTTATCTTTGTCTCAACTAACGTTTCATCCATTTTCTTTCCCTAACCTTAAAAAAACAGGCATTTTGCTGCAACATCACTTCATGGGGTCACATCGTCCTGAAACCATCGCTGGTGCTGTGATTGATGTGGTGAGAGGGGAGCAATGAGTCACGTTCATAAAGAAATGGTAGTCACAACCTAAATGTTATGATGAGAGATAGACAGATTGGGATGACAACATTCAACCAATCCTGTTATAAAACCAAATGCTCAAAACCACTGAGTCTACTAACAAACTATGCTTTGACATAATTACACACGACCACTGTGCTGCCAGATCTCACAAGTCAGGCTGCTGGGAGAATATTTAATGTGGGATTGGTTCCCTGAACTTCAAGATCTGCGAATGGCAACTTAATTGTGTCTGAATGCGAGGCTGATGTTGTGATTTACTCCTCTGGTGACTTTATGCTGGAAACATGTCTGCCCCCCTCCAGTAGTGGGGGAGAACCTTTTTATTTGTGGTTACTGAAGCTTTATTCTAAGCTACCCATAAAGCACAGGGATGTGTGATATCATGTGGTTGTCATCAACAAGGGAGCTTTTTGTTTTATTTTATTGTCATTTAAAGTGGAAGATTAAAGGCTGTGACACACAGGGAGGTTAGAGCGCTCTGGGAACTCGAGCCAGACCTTTGAACAGTCATTCATCTTTACACCGTCGCTTCTACGTTGACAGTATCAAACTGAGAAATGTGCATATTATTGTTCATAAACTGACAAAAGAGTGCTAACCTCTCATGGTGGAATTGTGCTTTTTGTGGCTTTTTGTGTTTGAGGAAATATGTGTGTGGTGTCTAATGAAAATATGTTACAGATTGTGAATTGTCAGTCAGTTTGATGTGAAAATATCCAGTTCCTTTTACTGATGCTATAAGGCGTTTAGAGGGATAGTTTATACGGATGCTGCTCAGCTATCCCAGTATTTCTCATACCATCTCGCACCTCAAGGTTTCATGGCGTAATGTGAGAGACACACAACTCTTTCTGATGAAGTGTCTGGTCATTCACCAGAAATTAACGCCCCTTACAGCCCAAATACGTTATGGCTAGCATTAGCATATTGTAGCATTAGCACTGGTGCCGATATGTGCTCATCATTGGACTGGCCTATTACCTCCACCAAGGAAAGTAGGTTTGCACCTGTCTGTTGTCTGTCATCTGTCTGTCTGTCTGTCTCTCTGTCATTCATCTGTCTGTCTGTCATCTATCTCTTGTCTGTCTGTCTGTTCTCTGTCTTCTGTCTGTCTGCTGTCTGTCTGTCATCTGTCTAACTGACACCTGTTGTCATTCATCTGTCTGTCATTTGTCTGTTGTCTGTCTGTCATCTGTCTGTCTCTCTGTCATCCATCTGTCTGTCTGTCATCTATCTCTTGTCTGTGTCTGTTCTCTGTCTTCTGTCTGTCTGCTGTCTGTCTGTCATCTGTCTAACTGACATCTGTCTGTCATCTATCTGTTGTCTGTCTGTCATCTATCTGTTGTCTGTCTGTCTGTTGTCTGTCTGTCATCTGTCTAACTGACATCCGTTGTCTGTCTGTCTGCCTGTCTCTCTGTCATTCATCTGTCTGTCATTTGTCTCTGTGTCTGTTGTCTGTCTGTCTCTCTGTCATCTGTCTGTCTGTCTGTCATATGTCTGTTGTCTGTCTGTCATCTGTCTGTCCTCTGTCTTTCATGTCTCTCTGTCTGTCTTCTGTCTGTCTGTTGTCTGTCTGTCATCTATCTGTTGTCTGTCTGTCATCTATCTGTTGTCTGTCTGTCATCTATCTTTTGTCTGTCTGTCTGTTGTCTGTCTGTCATCTATCTGTCTTCTGTCTGTCTGTTGTCTGTCTGTCATCTATCTGTTGTCTGTGTGTCTGTCTTCTGTCTGTTGTCTGTCTGTCATCTATCTGTTGTCTGTCTGTCTGTTGTCTGTCTGTCATCTGTCTGTCCTCTGTCTTTCATGTCTCTCTGTCTGTCTTCTGTCTGTCTGTTGTCTGTCTGTCATCTATCTGTTGTCTGTCTGTCATCTATCTGTTGTCTGTCTGTCTGTTCTCTGTCTTCTATCTGTCTGTTGTCTGTCTGTCATCTATCTGTTGTCTGTCTGTTATCTGTTTTCTGTCTGTCTGTCATCTGTCTGTTGTCTGTCTGTCATCTATCTTTTGTCTGTCTGTCTGTTGTCTGTCTGTCATCTATCTGTCTTCTGTCTGTCTGTTGTCTGTCTGTCATCTATCTGTTGTCTGTGTGTCTGTCTTCTGTCTGTTGTCTGTCTGTCATCTATCTGTTGTCTGTCTGTCTGTTGTCTGTCTGTCATCTGTCTGTCCTCTGTCTTTCATGTCTCTCTGTCTGTCTTCTGTCTGTCTGTTGTCTGTCTGTCATCTATCTGTCTTCTGTCTGTCTGTTGTCTGTCTGTCATCTATCTGTTGTCTGTGTGTCTGTCTTCTGTCTGTTGTCTGTCTGTCATCTATCTGTTGTCTGTCTGTCTGTTGTCTGTCTGTCATCTGTCTGTTGTCTGTCTGTCATCTGTCTAACTGACATCCGTTGTCTGTCTGTCTGCCTGTCTCTCTGTCATTCATCTGTCTGTCATTTGTCTCTGTGTCTGTTGTCTGCCTGTCTCTCTGTCATCTGTCTGTCTGTCTGTCATATGTCTGTTGTCTGTCTGTCATCTGTCTGTCCTCTGTCTTTCATGTCTCTCTGTCTGTCTTCTGTCTGTCTGTTGTCTGTCTGTCATCTATCTGTTGTCTGTCTGTCTGTTCTCTGTCTTCTATCTGTCTGTTGTCTGTCTGTCATCTATCTTTTGTCTGGCTGTCTGTTGTCTGTCTGTCATCTGTCTGTCCTCTGTCTTTCATGTCTCTCTGTCTGTCTTCTGTCTGTCTGTTGTCTTTCTGTCTGTTACACAAAATTAACAAAACGAATTAACACAACGAATATGAAATTTAGAGGAAGTGCTGATGTCCTAGATCACCACGAGGATCCAGGACTCTGTTGAAGGATTCTTTATCACTGGGTTTCCTGCAAACATCAGCAAAACCAGCTCTTTGAATGTTTTTTTCAAAGCTTATAATGGACCTCTTTACATGCACCTTCAACTAGCTAATGCCTGCACCACTGCAATACTGTTTTAATGTCTTGATTTTTCATCAGTTTGAATGTCTTTCAATCATTTTGTTGAAAAGGACTTTGAGCTGCATGAAAGGTGCTATAATAATACAAATACAAATACAATTAAACTTGATTATTATTATTAGTAGTAGTATTAGCATTATTATTATTATTATTATTGGTAGGGACATTTCAGTATCTGTGTCTAGAACTCCACAACAGCAGCAGTGGACTGTCTCTGTGGACCAGTGGTTAGTGAGTCTGTCTGTTAACACAAATGTTGTGGGTTGAGCCCACCCAGGGACGGGGGTTTGTTTTTGATTATTTGAGTATCAGTGACATCTACGGCGTCTTTTGATGATCAAGGAATTCATTCGTGTACATATAATAAATGTAGGAATTATGATATTGGGTGGAAATCATAATATGGGTGAAATGAGCTGATTGGAGGTCTGAGCTCTCCAAGTACTTTTCTACTTATTACTGGCTTTTCAGTTGTGTCACGGTATGTCGCTATACCCCATTTTATTCAGATCAGGTTACGTAGAAGTTACTGTTCATTTCAATGAGTAAGGAATATCAAAGAAAAAAATGAGAAGACGAATTCTGCATCCAGACACACATCTTGATCACCTCCTGCTTTAGCCATGAGACATCTGTGGTGAAACTTCTACAAGAACGTTTTTGCATATAACTATCAAACAATGAAAACATAAACGCTTTGGTAAATGTAATGAGCCAGAACACAGGAGAAATAATTAATTGCATTAATTGTGTGCACACTGATACACATTGCTGATCGGTTGTATTGTCCATCATCGCAAATCATTGCATCTGTATCATATTTTTTCCCTTCTCTTCCTCCTCCTCCTCTGCATTATATCCAAATATGTCACTGTGGATAGCAGTGTTGGGAAAGTTCCTTTGGAAATATCCTTTTTTTTCTTCTTCTTTTCAATTACAAGGTCGCCCTGTTTAAAATCTAAAAGTAGTGCAACTATTTTTTTCAGTTTCTAAGCAATGTCATAAATAACATGACTTTTGATGTACTTTTTACTTTTTTGATTATTTTTCTAGGTTTTGAATGAAACTTCTCATCTGTTCATTAATTTTCAGATGTGTTTCGACTTTTAACAACACTGTCAAACTCCTTTAGCACATCAGTTGACATCAGACACTAAGTCATGGTAGAAAATGAGAACATGTATCATATCTACTCGAAATTGTTTAGATGTAACTGAACCTGTAATCATGAATATTTCTTTACATACAGTACGTGACTAAGTCATACATTTGTCTCCAGCATGAATGAATGAATGAATAATGTAACTAATGACTCTGTAATTAAATAACAGTAACCTGTAACTCTCTATCCCTCTGTGAGTCGCTCCTTCCTCTTATCGGAGTGATTCTGGTTTTCTGACCCACCAGGATCTCCACGGTGCTCGGAGGAGACACTTGACCTCCCTCGGTGCGCTCCGACTCCCCGAGTGACGCAGAAAAAGTGGGCAGGCGCAGCGCTAAGTGCAGTAGTTTACATCCAGTCAACAGACTTCTCTGATGTTGATGCACCTCTCTCTCTCTCTCTCTCTCTCTCTCTCTCTCTCTCTCTCTCTCTCTCTCTCTCTCTCTCTCTCTCTCTCTCTCTCTCTCTCCCTCTCTCTCTCTCTCTGTGCCTCTCTCTCTCTCTCTCTGTCGGATGTTATATCGCGGCGAACTGTCTGGCGGAGACTGATGTGTACGGACGTGTGAGAGAGACAGAGAAACTCACTCCAACTTGTAGCCCATCTCATCCATTCAGAAAGTGGAGAGCTTGATGAAACTCCTGAATGAGTCGAATCCACCGCTGGCTGCTGACCACATCTGGACTTCTAGCACAACGTCGCCTCCCTCTCAGTTGCCTTTCCTAAACTTTGAGGCGGAATATTGGGACCATCAGCCTGCTTTCTTGTTTTTCCGAACTTTTCCCTCTTTAATTTATTTATTTATTACCCGTTTCAATGACAAGACTTTCCATGGAGCCCTCAGCCCTGAGAATGACATGCGTCCTGCTGCTTATCTGTCTCGTGGATAAAAGGTGAGTTTTAAGAATTTGTACCTGAAACAGACAGCTGAATACCCTTGTGCTTTGAAGAGGCTTTAAGTCCTTAAGAAGTTGTTGCAGATTAAACATTTTTTAATATTTAAGAATAAAATCATCATAAGAACATAACATAAAATAGTAATTAAAGAACCCAACATTTATATACACTGTTTTTCTTTCCACACAAACAAACACACACTGACACAAGTTGTCAAGTTGGTTGTTGAAGCAGGTCTGCCCTGGAAGCAGGAAACACAACAGGTAGCAACAGTTACAAGGCCGAATGATTGTGTGTCATAATAACAAGCTGTGTATTTGGTCCGTGTCCAATGTTGCCAGCTTCTTCTTTTCCCAGAAGGAGTGTGTCCATTAAGGCAGACACATACTGAGGCACACATGTTGATGGAACTATGCAAAGTTGCTGCTGCGTGTCAAGGTGTGCTCCAGCATGTGTGCATGCAGATGTGAGCCCGCAGACATACACCTGGCTCCAACATGTGCTGTTGGTCTCCTCGCCACAGTGCAACCTGTTCTGTGCCTGGAACGGTCATGAAACGTAGAGCCAGGCACATCAGCGCAGCCTGTGTTTTCCTTGTTACTCTTTTTACTGTTTCTCTGTGAAGTGGAAAAGGGCTTTATGTGCTGTCAGCTGAATTACTGTAGTTCACATGATTGATCTGCAGCAGAAGCTGCTTACGGTGGAGGCACACCTTAAGTTGAAGCCAAACTGAATTCACCTCAGCAGATCTTCTGCACTCGGTGATTTTGGAGGGCAGGTGCGTTCTTTGGTCCCACTGTTGTGTATTGACACTGTTACTGGACCGGTGCCAACTAAGTGTCTGCAGTTCACTCATCCCCCACTTCAGTTCACCTGCTCCAGCGTGTAACTATTATCTTCCTCTGTGAAGTCGACATCAAAGTGAAGATTTGCAGACAAAAAAAGGAATCAATTAAAATGGAAGCAAATTCTTCTTATTATTATTATTCTTCAGGAAAGTGTTTTACCAGATGATGTTTAAAGTTACATATTACAAGAACATACCCCAAAAAGTGTAAAAAGTTGATCCAAAGTACATCAATTGTACACAATAGGACTAATAACAGTGTCAGAACACCAGTGACACGAGTGCACAGTGGTAGTTACATGTTTATATATTGTATATCAGCAGTATTGCAAATGGTCCAAAAGACTTGTTGAATAACTCCAGAGTTATTCTGGAAATGTTAGTATTTCTGTTAACGTGGTGGCAGCTGGAAATTTAACTTTAGAAGAGAATTACAAATAAAGAACAAATATATACAGAGAAGGAGCTTTTTTTCCCAAAGCAAAGTCCAAAACATCTTTGATGTGTTGTCGAATAAGTATTTGGGTTTTTCCAAACTCCTGAGATAAATCTATTTGTTTGTATGTTTTATAGAAGACAAAGTGTGATTTGTCCTTTACATCCTCTTCATCATCAACTCCTCTGTGATGTGATTTCTTTAGTTGTGTGTGCGTGACCCGCTGTCAGTCTGGACATGAGCTCTTCTACACATGTTTTCATTGGTTTTCATGAAACCTGGTTCATCTGTTAAACAGTTTGGAACTGAAACTCCTTCTAGTGAGCAACTTTGTTCCTGCTCCATTCAAAGGAAGAGGTTTGTTTTGCTGATCCGACCTGTGTGCTCCACACAGGGCAGACTCCAATGAAATACTGGGCCTGAAGCTCCCCAACATCGACCCCATCCTCAATGCCAACACGGTGTGTCTGACGCTGCCGGGGTTGACGCGGCGCCAGCTGGAGGTGTGCATGCGCAATCCTGACGTCACGGCCTCAGCAATCCAGGGAATCCAGATTGCCATCCACGAGTGCCAGCATCAGTTCAGAGGGCACCGCTGGAACTGCTCCAGCCTGGAGACCAGGAACAAAATACCATACGACAGCATCGTCTTCAAAAGAGGTCAGATTTACGATCACGGTATAAAATATAAGACGAAAGCCACGGCCTACCGTGTAATTTCAATTGAATTTATATCTTGCCTTTAGCCATTTTGCATCTCTTCCATTAAAAATATAAGCACAGTCCAAGAAAACAACATTTGAACCTTTTTTTAAAAATAAATAACCAGAGCGCATGCCTAAAAAAGTTAAAAAAAAGTAAAAAAAAGAACAGCAGAATCGTGAGTCTGCAGAGAAGCTGTGGTTTCATACCTGGTAAGGAGAGCTTCCACAAGGATCCTCAATAGGTGTTGGTATTATATGATTATTGTCAGTGAAAAGAGATCAAGTTCTCCCGTTTCTACAAGCTGATTGTTACCATGCGAGAATGAATCATCTAAATGGTTAAGTTATCTCTAGTGACTGGTGTCTAAACGGAGCCACGTCCGCCAGAACAAAAGAGCAGGTCACTTCAAAAGGAGGTAGTCACCCGAAGATGACCAGACCTCGTGCAGATCGGTTTTCTGTGACACTTTGAAGCTCTGCAATTCAGCCACAAAGGATGAAAGAGGATCTTTTCTTGTCGTGAAGCCTTCAAATAGATTCAACCCAAGTGCAGACGTGGGTTTTCCAGTAGGACAGACGAGCAGCGGTCTGGTTGCTCATTTGACTCATCAGTCGATTTGGCTTTTGGTTTCAACGAGTGGAGAGATAAACCACTCCAGATAAACCTCCTGTGCAATTTACTGAAAGGTTTCAACCTTTATATATGTCAGATGTCAGAGTAATAGTGTGTGTTGGTTGTGATTGGACTCGTTGTTTGTAGAGAAAAATCTTGAATATGTAATGTATCACACCTCTTCATCCTGTGATTCTTTCAGAATCAGCTCACCGTTCGGTCCCGTCATTGTGTGAAGATGGTATGAAAGGTTTAACACCGAGGGGATTCCTAGGAACTGGCGTGCCCCCCATGCATGTAACTGATAGCGGTGGGGGTGTTGTTGTCTTGGGCGTGTATTAGAAGTCGTAATGACGCTAAGAGCTGCTCATGTGAATGCTGCGTTTGTATTTGAATGGTCTGTACACTGACCATTGACACTATATGAATGAAATGATTATGGAGCTTTTAACTTGTTTTTTTTTCTATACTCTGTTCAAATTCACTCATTTAAAGTTGAATTTGGACCCATCGTGGATTCTGTATGTGGACTGTGTAGTCATTTCTGGTCCGTTCACTCCGGTAGCTCATTGAAAGGCTGCTGGGTTATTTCAGTAGAGGCCGGTTGTCTGGCATCCCCGGTTTGCCTCAGGTGCAGAAACTTCAAACCACCAGCATAAATAACCTCTTTAATCAGATGATTCATCTGTTACATGTTGATGCATTTCTTTTCACAGACGCTTGAAAACTGATACAAGTCAACATGCTGCAGCCAGTATTGCGTGCGGCTGCAGCCAAACAGGCAGTGCTGTCAATGAGGTGGAATCCTGGAGATTAATTTGAAGGGACTATTAAACATCAACACAGCACTGAGAACTGGAATAAAAATGTTCAATACATATTGTTCTGAAAGTTTTACAAAACTTAAGCGTCAGTCCTTGTCCACCTCTGTGGTCTAGATCTCGTACACGACTCCGTCGGATGCCTGGATTGTCTGATGTGTGGATTTACATTTAAAAGTAGGCTAAAGAGGACATCAGGCACGACATGAATATACAGGAACGGGAGGATCTCTCCTCCTCTGTCGCTGTCTCCCTCGCCCTCACTCGCTGGGCTGCCCCTAATGCTTTTACTTCCCTCACCAGTGGAAGTGCTTGTGAATTTGCTCTCAGCACTTTCCCAACTCTCTGTGGCAAAAGCATAAAACCTGTTTAGTCGGTTTCTGTAACACAAAGTGACAGTTTCCTTTGAATCTTTAATTCATTTTGCCACTTCCCCTGCCATCAGTTCAGCCGGGCATGCCGCAGCCAGTGAATTATTTGTTAGATTGATTTGTTCCCAGTGTTCTGCGCAGCTCAGAGCAGGGGGAGACCTAAATCAGGCTTTCTCTGTGTGATTGCATGAGGCTGTGCCTAAGTGACATCCTTCGCTCTCAACGTGGCTGTTTGGTGTGGATGATCAAATAAGTTTTTTTTTTTTTTTTTTTAAGGCTGTAATAATTAAGTGGATCTCTGCAAAGGTTCTCTCTGGGTACTCCATCTTCCCCCTCCTCCAACAGCATGCTGAGGTTAATTGGTCCCCCGTAGGTGTGAATGTGGGTGTGAATGGTTGTCTGTCCTTCAGCAGGTGACTGGTCCAGGTTGAACTTTCTAACAGCTGGGATCATCTGCAGTACAACCAGGAGACCCTTGAAGATGAATGAATGAATGAATGAATATTATAATCCATAATTGTACATTAACAAG
>CAAKHB010005770.1:0-30581 GCA_901007665.1 Aeoliscus strigatus | reverse complement strand
CACTTACTTACTTACTTATTTATTTATCTATTGATTTATTTTTCATGGAGCTCTTCCATGACACAGTTTCAGTAGTTGTTTGTCACAGACGTCAGGGAACAGAGACAGAACCGGACACGATCGCTGATGTACGGTGGAGTAGCCCTGGGGAGATCCCGGGGGGTGCCTCCCTCACCAGGGGTGCCAGAAAGCTGGAGAGAGGGTTCAAGGGGCCAGATGGTGGAAGGGGGGTGTTGCCAGTGCCAGATCTTCTTCTCGGTACATGATCTTCTACCCTAGTGCGCATGCACCAGCTGCCATATTTGTCCCACAGATTTTTTTTTTTAACAGCTTCATTGTTTAAAACTCAGACACACAATATTCCTAGTGAAAACAGAACAATTATCAGTGTCGCGAACAAAATACACAAATAAGTCTGAGGACAGTTTGAATAGTTTCCTTTTAATTTGTGGCATATTTGATAGGTGAGATGTTCAATTTGGGTTTAATTTAAGTTTAACATGGATAAATTGCTATTTATTCTTCTATTATGGTGGGGATGACAGTCAATTCACTAACGATGTAATGTGATGAAGTGGTGACTTGTTATTCTTATCTTAACTCATCTTAAATTTAAGATTTAATTTAAAAAAAAACTAGGGACAACACCCAAAGACTAATGGAAGTACCCTGGATTAGGGGTAGTCTTGGTTCCCGTTTTGTTGTGTTTGACCTTTGTCCGGTTACCTCACCAGCAGAATAAACTGAGTTGAAACGGACCAATGTGTGTGTCATTGGATCAGGCGCCACAGTACTGATTCAATGATGTTAAAATCCACGTTCATCTCCACCATTCAGCGATGAAATTTCTAAAATGTCCACGTTTCCAAGAGAAGTCAGCGCCTTTCAGCACTTCCGGATCCCTGAATTGATCGCTGCGGCGGTGGGTCCATCAAACACCACTTTTATTAAAGGGAATGAGAGGTGACGCTCTGATTGGCTGATTGATACGACCAGAAAAACACACGCTTTGTGCTTCAGACCACGTAAACAGGGCCCTTAAGGCTTCAGATGACTAAAATAGGACTAAAACTAAATGGTGTGTTAAGTGTCTCAAATTGAGTACTTCTGTACTTAGAGTATGAATGAGTGTACTACACTCACTCAACTGGCCGAAATGTTCAGAGGATCGATGGACATTGCCATATTACCGTAATGACGGCAACTTCTCAGATTGCAGGAGCCAGCTATTGTTTTCTCCTTCCTCCTCCTCCACATCAGGTGGGAGAACTGAGTGACACGTCTCAGCTGTCGGTAACGTTTTTGCGTCATTACGGATGCGGACGTCTACTTTTTCTGGTGCTTTTTTCCCCGAACCACTCGCTTCTTCTTTGAGGGAGTAATGGAGATGTTGTCTCCTGATGGCTGAAAGTGACAGATTGTTATTATTAGTCTCAGACACCATCGTACTCGTCATCCTGATGGGGAGAGACATATTTCTTTATACCTCCTCTTCTTCTTATGTCGGATGCTGAGTGGACGACAAACATGTTCATTGTCACATATTGATATCTGAAATATTTTTAGTCATTTACAGTATATTTATTTAGTGCTTTAAGGTGTAACGTTAACGGACCATTGGTTAGTACCATCAATATGCATTTGGTCTCCTGGGACACAAGTCCCTGTGGACAGAGCTCAGGGGCCTATTTGTTCACATAGATGAGTTTCATATGTTGAACTGCTAAACTGAAACTCAGTGTTAGGATCTCCATGGTCCAGGTAAACCAGACCTCCATCCACATGTTGGGTCTGGGCAGGATGAACGGCTGCACGCAGCAGGTTGACAATGAGGGTGACATAGTCAGAGCAACGACGGAGTTCATGGAGTTCAGCGTCTGGTGTATTGTGGAAAAGATGAACTACTAAATCGTCCAAAGTCGATAGCAGAGACCAACAGGGACGACATCAGGAACGGTCACAACTCGGTCGTCCCATTGTTGAGCCCGCCTACCGACTCCATACGTGATGTGATTGGCCCAACCAGAGTTTGGACTTCGAAGTTCGTGAGCTAACGAGTTTCTAGGCTGCACCCTGGCTGCACATTAAATCTGCGACCACTAGGGTGCGTCTAGATTTTGAGGCTACACGAGCAGCACAACAGGTCACAACCTCAGCCAGTCCTGGATTTCAAAGCTTTGTGACAAGCGGAGCCTCAATTTGCTTCTTTTTTCCATCTTTGAGATAACACCAATCTGCTTCTGTGACCTTATTCCAAATGTCTCCGTTATGTTCCTACAACTTATCTCCCATATGATTTTCAAGCTCACACACATCTGTCTGTCTTTGTAGATTCTCTCTCTACCAACCTGTCAAATTAAGGTGCAGCCAATTTGTCAAGTGCCCGGCTGAATTACAGACAGTCGACAAAAGAACCTGAAAGGAAATGACAAAGAAACAAAACATCAACGAAGGAGATTCCGGAAGTCAAGTTGTTTCCAGTAAACCTGTTATCGTTAGCGAACCTGACCCCCTCTCTTGTTGGCACAGACCAGCAGCTACCGACTGACTGGTGTAAAAAGTTTGTCCACTGCTGCAAAACATGAACAAACAGCAGGTTCCAGAAGAGAAGATTTTCCCCCCAAAAAATACAAATAACCCTTTTTGTAAAACTTTCTTTTCACCTTCTGAGCGTTTGTTCAAACTTAATGTCGCAGCACAAAGACATTTTCTTCCTTCTGTCATTACCGTCAGAGAAAACCCGAGATGGTCTAGTTTAATGACATTTTATTGACTTTCACATATGGTTTATAGGATTCTAAATGGCAACACTTCTCTTTAGGAAAAGAATGGGAATTTAATCACGCACTTTTGCCGAGCTTAGCGAAGGCAGCTGTGACAGTCAACAACCTCATCATGTCGGGCCCAGACTCAGGAGAGTCTGCCCTTGAAACACAAAGAACCTCTGAGGACATCGATTCACTTCAGCCACTGTCGCGCTCATTCACCGTTACAAAGGCCTGAGACGAGAGGCAGTGAAAACAGCACAGTGCCGCCCGGGTATCAGAGGGACTTAGTCACTGCAGCCATGGACATTTTGGGGTTCCGGGTAATGACATATTTAATTATTCTGGGTCTTGGCCAGAATTGTACAGATGACTCAATTTAGAACCAGAATCCCCGAATCACAAGCTCCTGATATGTGTAATTACACAGATGTTATGAGTGAATCAGGTACTGAACGCGGCTCCACATCTGATTTGTGCCATCGTGTGCCGCTCTGCTTTTCATTCTGGGGCAAGGACAAGCCGATACGCCTCAGTTGCTCTTATAATTATTTCTGCTCCGTCCCCCATGTCTGTGTCACGCTCTCACTCTCGGCCCGAGCTTGGGTGTCGATCCCTGGGGACACGGCGTCGACGTGCTTGTCTCAGCCGTCCGCAGGCTGGCACACACTACAGGATAATCGGACTGAGTTTCGTCCTGATCGAAGCCAGCAAAGGCCCAAATATTGGACGATTTCTAGACACCACTGTGTCGTTGTGTGATGTTACTGTGGTGCGGGGTCCGATTCTCTCTGAGGGCCGTGGGATTGATAGATCGTAAATAAGGAACATGTTTAATATTCACAACCAGAAATCTCGTAGTGTGTGTCGTGTTCCGAGACGAGCCAAGCACGTAGAGTGTGTACCGGAACGAGGACCGGACCAACAGCCAATCAGGACGCCGTCTACGTGACTTTCTTCACGATCTTTTCACTTTCAGCAAGCAATAATCCACAAACCAACGGCACTGCAGCGTCCTGTTCCTCTTCCGCCATGTCGGTTTACACTGAAGTCATTCTATTTCATTCAGCATCGGACCAAACAGTCGACTGAAGTCACATTTGACCATGTGAGATTTGGAACGTTGACCAGCTGATGAAGCGTGTGGTCTGCCGATTTGGAATGGGACTGTTTCTTTACCATGAGCTGGTGAGACCAACAGGAGGTGAGTTGAGGAAATGGTACAGCTGTTTATGTTGTAGTTGGAGTGTGAGAGTTTTTTCAACCTGAGTCAATGTCAACAACATTAGACAAAAGTCAAAGAAAACTCAAAAATCGATTGCTTGATATTTTACGTTTTCTCAGCATATTCTTTTTTTACAGCCCTCAGCACTTAGGTCAGGGGTCACCAACCTGTTGAAAGTGTGAGCTACTAAAATGGTACCGATTATCCAAAGAGCAAACAAGAACAAAATTGTCGCTTTAATTAGAATCATGAAGCATCATCAGTGATTAATAATGTAGAAATACTAAAGTGAAACACGTTATCTCTCTCACTTTCTGTAATAGTTTCATTTTCAAACGATCACAAGGCTATTTTTAGAACAGGCCTGTGGGCACCTTGTGAGGTTCCTGTGGGCTACCGGGTGCCCATGGGCACTGCGTTGGTGACTCCTGGCTTAGACTTTTCCAAAACTCAGGACTGTGTGTGCACAACTCGTAGAACAGTTGGCGGTTGAAGCCGTTAGCATCTTTATCTCTTGTTTACGTAGCAGCGCCACGTTCAGAGGACAGATTATGACAGGACAATCCTGTAAAACGCACAGAGCAGTCCCGCCCTCTCCAGACGGAGCGAGCTTTCCCGGTTGTCTGTGTTCTCCAGATAAAGAGGAACAATGGTCCTAATAGGCAGCCGAGAGCCTTCCGGAACCAGCATTACGGCGACGCACATTAACTTTCACAAAGGCTAAATGTATTTTGAGTGGCAGATTAAGGATACTGGTCAGGGGCTCTGCATTGTCAACTCCTAAAAGTGGAGTCAATGTGTGCTGGGATGATAAATCACACACCCTCCGAGCCGTCGGCAGACAAAAACGTTCATTCTGTTCTGTTTTTTTGAGGGGGATGTTCACAGATTGTTCATTACGGGTAACAGAATCTCATTAAGTCCCTTTGCTTTGCGACTCAATTTCTTATACAAGTATTAGTCATGATTGAGTAGTTGAGGGATTCTTCTTTTGTCTAAGTCAAAAATGTCCTAATAAGGGCCATGTTCACTCTCATTTGTATTCCACCGGGAAGCCAGCAGATGTCCAGCAGCTCCGTCCTACCGCACCCTCCTGGCCTGAGAACAATATGGATTTTCTCAAATAATCTCCTCACGATTGTCGACGTTCACTTCCTTTTAGTTTATTTCTGGCAAGTCCAGCGACCCCTCGGCACACAAAAACACATTCCAGCCAGTGCTTTATGTTTGCTGACAGCTGTCGGCTCACAGACCAACAGTGACCCAGCGGTGGTGGAGTCATCGATCATCCTTCATCCGATTCACGCTGCCCTCTAGGGATCAAATGTAACACTTCATCTTTTCTTCTCTCCACGGCATTCACGTGGTGGGCGGAAATAAAACACAGGTGTCTGTCGGCAAATGATCCCAGATGTCGTGCATCCTTTCATTTACCTGGGCAGGAGCGACCGGGGGCTGGGTGAAGAGAGACCGGCAGGTTAATTGCTCGTCCGTCTGCCGGAACATCGCTGCCCTCGCTATTGATGTCAACTTTAGACCGGCCATGCGTCGTTAACGTCCCGATGTGCTGGGTTGATGATTAAACTCTTACGTCTGTGGTTCACATGATGTGCCCCCCCCACCCCCCGAATGAGTGTAAACACTGTGAAGACAGATTAGTTCTGCCGTAGTGGGTTAAGAAGATTAGAAGAGATTATTAACAAACACGATGGATTAAATCGACAGTATCACTCCCTTTTTGACTTAGATCCCAACCTTGTGGTTAAAACCTGACTCCGGGTGCCGACACGTCTCAGCACGAGCTGCCTGCATTCAATCTCTGGTTCCAGCTCAGACTGAACCGGGATTGATTCACTCAGTCACAGTTCATCTCAGTGATTATGCTCTTGAGCGACAGAATGATACAAAGATCCTGGAAACAGCTGATATGAATCATGTTCACACGTTTGCGTCACTCAGTTACTGGGTTTCCGTTAAATTAACTGTCCTTCCTTGTTTTGCTCCGATATGTTCAAAATGTAACCAAAAGGACCTTTTCCTAACGTAGCGCCCCCTATCTGCAGTGGGAGACAGATTTGACTTTGAATACTTTTGTGTCTCCTGAGTGTTTTATTCAATAGGGTGTTTTGTGTTAACAGAGTGTAACACAGAGTCTGTTATTATCTATTTTTCATATTTGTGCTAGTTTTTATTGCACCAACAGGAGCAGTGCTGCAGTTTTGTTGTAGAGTGGCACTAAACAATTCATTAAAACAATCAGAAAAACATCAGAATACCTATCTGATAGTTGAACGTGAGTCCAGGGCCATAGTTTGACATCAATTAAAGGTCGATGTTGATTGTTGCATTGACACGATGAGGTCATACCACGTGACGATGTCTGTTTTGGAGTTGTCTGTGTTTCCAGGAACGGGGTCCGTATGACCTATGACCTTTTGTACCACAGATGCGTGACCAGAAAGACTTACGGCAGGAGGCCTGTTTTTTTTAAGTAGCCTTATTGTTCAAAAGTCAGACGTGCAATATTCATAGAGAGTGAATTCTTAGAGTCGACAACAAAACGAACAAATGAGTCGGGGACAGACTGAATTGAATGGACGATTTCAATTTGGTGCATAAATGTAGAGTTTTCATATTTTTTTTAATTAGTAATGTTATTGGGTCGATATTTCATTTTGCTTACTTTAATTTTAAGTTTTAAAAGTGACGTTTAAAATTTCCATTCATGTATATATGAATATATGATTGGACCAAGTTACAGACTTCAGGCAGCAGTTGGAACATTGACTATTGAACTCGTGTCTGTTTTCAGTCGGAGGACAGTCTCTCCCAGAGATATGTTAGATTACAAAATGCTCCCGTTCCTCCTCTGTGCTGACTGAACATCAACAGGAATCACAGAAAACCACCAGCCCATAACCAGTGCACTGATTTTCAGATGTTATCCAAGTTTTATAAATTAACTTATTGATCCACTCCTATAATCTTCGTCCAAACGGAGTCGATATGCACCTTGCAGGGACATGATAAGGATGGATCATTGAGGAACGTGTGTGTAATCATGGCATTGTTCTTTCTGTTGAATAGCTCCGTGTGTCTCCTATCTCAGCTGCACTGTTTAACCTGTGGGACGATATGACCCTGTAAGAGATCATGTGTCCTCTCGTCTTCGCTCCCACGTCACTCCTTCATCTTTCATCTTTGTCCATTCATTTGTTTATAAGCTGTAGATGAGTAGAGTATTTCAGTTCTCTCTTGTCTTTCTTCCTTGTTAAGCTGGTAAAGATCCCTTTTTATTATATAAACGTACTCGTCCATACTCATATTTTTTGTGGAAGGTAAGAGCAGAACTTTCAGAATCTACAGGGGACGGGAAGCAATGACAGCCGTGGGACATGAGAAAACAACAGCGACAACACTTGACAGTCAAGAACAGAATGGACAGGACCAGAATCAACCAGTAGACGTATGGACAAGAAGATATTCACATTGGACAGGAACAAATTCCAGTCTGTCTCTACATCCCGCATCTGGTTGAGTTGACCGCCATCTGCTGGTACAACACAGCTCCTGCACAAGATGAGCTTCCACTACCCAAGAATAAAACCTTCCCACAGTTAAAGATGCACGTATGTCGTCGGTGAACATGTCCTCTTGTGTCTGTTGCCCAGGTAACACTGGCCTCCCACGGTGCCATCTCTGTTTGCTCAGCAACAGCTCCCACTCCCACTGACTTCCGCACTAAGTTGCTCTGAAGTCAGGAAAGCACCAATTTTCTCGACGCCCTTCGCGTTGCTCGAGCCCCTCCTCAGCCCCCCCTGGGAGAGAAAACATCCTGGCGCCATCAGTGCTCTGTGCTGTTGTTTTGAAATCCTTATTTTATGTTACACATTAACAAAAAACATTTTGTTTGATCACAAAAAAATACCACAGAGGCAGCAGTCACATGGTGTAATAAGAATACTATCATACATCAAATTAAAACTGTTCATCTATGGAGTCCAGAAACTTTATACTGCACGAAAACACTAAAATAAATTCACACTCATCCCGTTTGATCATCCTGGCTCACTGCCTCTTCAGAAGTCCTCAACTCCACAGCCACGCTCTGCTTCTGCTCCTCATCCAGCTTCTTGTAGTTGTAGTAGTTCATGACAAAGAAAAATATGCCCGGCACAACATTTAACACACCGCACATGTAGTACATGTACTTGTAGTCCCCGAAAACATCCACCATCAAGCCTGAAAGACAAAAACCAACCATCTGTGAGCGCACCGGTTTAAAATCCATCATATAAAGTTGGGATGTGGATTTTCAAACCTGCAAGTGGAGGTCCGAGAAGCACCGGGGCGCATTCGACGATGGTGACCAGGCCGACTGCGCTGGAGAAGCGATGAGCTCCAACCAGATCCATCAACACTTCAAAGAGCAGCGCGCAAACCATCCCGAAGCCCACACCGAAAAACACAGCGTACGCAACCAGGCCGGCGTATCCCGACGTCACCGGGCATAAAATGTGACAGACGCCGCTGTAAGTCACGGCGAAGCTGAAGAAATACTGGATCCTCGGCCTAATGACCTTCAAATTACCGATGAATCCGGTGGTCGGTCGAACAAACATGTCCACCAGAGCAAAAATAGAGAGCAGGAACGCTGCCGAGTACTCGTCGATCCCTTGGTGCTTGGCGTAAGGGGCCAGGAACACCACCGGGGCAAAGAAGCCAAAGAACATGATGACATTTCCTGCCAGATAAATGAGGAAACCCCTGTGTTTGAAAAGGGAGAAGTCGATGAATTTGTGCACGCAGCTCTGGCTGCTGCTCTCCGTCTTGCTCTTCTCGGACAGGAGGTCGTCCGTTTGGGCGCTGTTGGCGGTCGCAGCTTCTTCCACCGCCGCTCCGTCACGCTCTGTGGGTTTGACCGACTCTTTGACCGGTCTCATCAGAGCACCAGCGACACAGCAGTTCAAAACGATGGCTCCCAGGATCAGGAAGCTCCCCCTCCACCCAAAGGAGTCGAAGAGGAACTGATTGAGAGGAGCGAGAGTGAAGAGAAGAACTGGACTTCCTGCCATGGCCAGTCCGTTGGCCATCGGCCGTTTGACGCTGAAGTAGGTTCCGATGATGGTCAGCGCCGGCTGCAGATTGAAGGCGAGTCCGAAGCCTGTCCGAACAGGAAACGGTTCAGCATCACAGCGTCAGCTCTGAGTTCATCAGTCACATGCATCTGATAATGTGTGGCATACATCAGTAAAGGAACTGTGTCGTCAAACATGCACTAATTCAACCCTACAGGTTTATGAAACACCTGTAAATGTTCGTGATCACGTCACGAGTCTGTTCAGACTAATGTTCATTCATACTCTACTCAAAACACGCTTCAGCAATTTCTAAATGTGATAAAATGTTCAGATGATGAAAAACATCATGTAACAGCAGGAATTAGTAACCATAAATAAAAATACATGTATAATTTAATGGAATAAATGTTTTTTCTCTATTTTGTTCGAGGTAATGGTCACCTGAACCTTTTATCTGTGGCGGTCCACTGGGGTTTTAAACACTCAGACAGGCCGATCTACACGTGAAAATAAACATTATTTTCCAAAACTATGAGCTTTGTCTACTCACAGTGCAGAATTTCTAGACACAGACGTCTTTAAGTCGAATAGCAGCACAAACCGTGCCCACTAATCCTGATCATCTACTCAGAGTCACAACCACAGCAGTGACCTTCTACTACAAAAACTTCTCTCACTCACTCTGCTGCTTGTAAAAGAGCCACAACACACACTCATACTCAAGAAAACAGGAAAGGTCATGTACCTCCGATCACTCCAACACAAAGATACAGGTGAACGATAGTAGTTCCAAAAGAAGAAAGCACCATGGCAGCACTAACCATGACCCCACCGACCATCACCACAGGTCTGCTGCCATAGCGATTGACAAGAATGCTGCTCACAGGCCCTACGAAGAGAGAGAGAGACGTCCACAGCCGTGAAGCTCCTCAAGGTCCTCAAGAATCAACTTGAGATTATAAACCGGGGGGGGGGCGTCACTGACCTCCTGCGTACATGGACGCGAGCATGACTGACGACACCCAGGCGATCTCGCTGTAGGAAACTGAAAAATACTCCTGAATCTCCTTGAAGTAGATGGTGAGCGACTTGGGAAAGGCGTAGGAGAAGCCGATGGAGATGAAAGAGGCCAAGACGACGACCCAGCCCCAGCCGCCGTCGGGGGGAGTGTAGCCCAGGTTGGTCGCTGCCTTCGGTGGCATGTTGGACGGAGAAGCTGGGGAGAAGGAACAAGTGGAAGAAGAGAAGATGTTCTAAAGCCACTGTCTTCAACAGACAACGTCTTTCAGAGGTACAGTCTCCAGTGCATGAGTGCTCACCTCTGCACAGTCGTTGGGAGTGTTCTGCCCAGGCTGTGAACCTTGTTGTTGTGCCTGGCTGAAGCTGCCTCCCTGAGAGAGGCCCGGCTTTAAGGCCTCTGATCTCATCACGTGTGCTCGCATGTTTCACACAAACGCCGTAAAACAATAACCCGGGCTGGATACTGGGAAGTCTGATGACTAGTGAGAGGTGAAAAGTGTGTTTTAAAACACTGCATCCTAGACCACGTAGAACATAATTGATTAAGACTTGGTGTTCTCCAGTCGGTGAGTTTCTCTTTCAGGCATATATTTCACTTTTACTTCACCCTGGAGATGGAGAACGACTGTCTAGCTTCTCTCAGCTGTATAGTTCAACACCACCAACGGATCTGCGTGATACTTATAGTCACTCTCACCGAGGTGTGAAGGAACTGATTTAGACCAAAATATGAGGCTAGATTTAACTTTCAGCAGTCACTTTCTTCTGTTCTCAGGGTGCTGTCACAGAACTACCTCCATGTAAAAATAGACTCATTACTACACCATTACTTGCATCGGCCAATAGCAGGAATATGTGAGGAATTTGAGCTTGTTTGTTTTTCATTTTTTCTAAACTAACACTATTCCTTATTATTATTACAAGATAATAGGTCTATTATGACCCTCCCCACACACACAAAAAAAACAACAAATGTGAAATGCAGCAGAGGAAAAGTGCGTATGTCATTTTTCGTTTGAAGATATTTAAAGGGAATTTGTGCGTGTTGGTTTTTCATGGTCAAATCAGTGAGTTTGTAGATACATAAAAGACTGTGCTCTCAACTTCTAGAAGCAGATGAAAGACACACTGAGAAAACACTGGGCGCCTTGGAAACTCAGGGCGTGACTTTTTGTTTATTTCTCAGATACAATTCGACTCAGCGGGGAACCTCACAACTCCAGCCTCAGCTGTCTCAACACCATCGATTGTGTCAAAGAGGTGTCCGCAGCCACTGTGATATCACCCGCTTTGTGAGACTAATGTGTAAAAAGACCATAGCTGGAGACTGCAGGTACCTTCTACACGTACTGACACGTAACAGAGCATCACTCATCTTCACGTCTCATCTCCAGGCAACCAGCTTCAGGGCATCTTTCAACAAAGATGCACTTGTCTTGGGATATATTTTATTTGCTATGAATTCTAGCCCCTAGCTCCCCTGCCTATTGTCAACACTTACAGTACATACAGTTCACGAAAAAATGAAGAGACCACTGCATTTCTTTTCTGAAATCATCATCTCTACATGTATGACAGCCAATCCATTCTGCTTAACGAGGTACTGATTAGGTGAACACTATCCTATTGCAGTAGGACCAGCTGGCTGTCAAAAACAGTGGTAGTAGTACCTCAAAAATAATTGGATTCAAACAAAAACAACTGACCATGCCAAAAGAGTTGAAAAGAAAAGTTTTGAGTGAGGAAAAGAAAGGTTCAATTCTGGCTTTACTAGCAGAGGATACAGTGAGCGTCAGGTTGCTTCCATCTTTAAAATTCCTAAGACGGCGGTTCAGAAGAACAAGGTCAAGCAGCAGACACTGGGGACAACAACGCTACAGACCAGCAGGGGACGGAAACCACTCTCAACTGACCGGGATGACCGTCAACGTATTCGAATGTCACTCAGAAATCGTAGGATGACATCAAGTGACCTCCAAAAAGAATGGCAAACAGCAACTGGGGTGAAGTGCACAGCAAGAACGGTTCGAATTAGGCTTCTAGGGGCAGCGCTCAAGTTATGTAAAGCTAGAGAAAAGCCTGTCATCAATGAGAAGCAAAGAAGAGCCAGGCTGAGGTTTGTAAAAGACCGTCGAGGACCGGAGTAAGGTCATCTTCTCTGATGAGTCCAATTTTCAGCGTTGCCCAACACCTGGACGTCTGATGGTTAGACAGAGACCTGGAGAGGCCTACAAGCCAAAGTGTCTTACACCTACTGTGATATTTGGCGGAGGATCGGTGATGATCTGGGGATGCTTCAGCAAGGCTGTAACTGGGCAGATTCATCTTTGCGAAGGACGCACAAATCAAGCCACATACAAAGTTATCTTGGCAGAAAACTTGCTTCCTTCTGCTCTGACAATGTTCCCCAGCTCTGGGGATTGTTTTTTCCAGCAGGACAATGCTCCATGCCACACAGCTAGGTCAATCAAGGTGTCGATGAAGGACCACCAGATCAGGACCCTGTCATGTCCAGCCCAGTCTCCAGACCTGAACCCCATTGGAAACCTCTGGAATGTGATTAAGAGGAAGATGGATGGTCACAAGCCATCAAACAAAGCTGAGCTACTTGAATTCTTGCGCCAGGAGTGGAATAAAGTCACCCAAGAAGAATGTAAAAGATTGGTGGAGAGCATGTCAAGACACATGAACGCTGTGATTAAAAATCAGGGTTATTCCACCAAATATTGATTCCTGAACTCTTGCTCATGTTAAAACATGTATTGTGTATTGTGATGTTTTAAAATAATATGATCTTGTTTTCTTTGCATTATTTGAGGTCCGACAACATTGCATCTTTTTTCTTATTTTTTAATTAATTTAATGAATAAATGAAAATTATTATTTGGAATTAGGAAGAAATGTTGTCAGTAGATTATAAAATGAAACAAAAATGTTCATTTCACTTAGACACATATCTATAAATAGTAAAATCAGAAATACTGACAATTTTGCAGTGGTCATTTTTTCCAGAGCTGTACAATAATACTGTCACCATCTGCTGGAGAGTCTCACACTTAACGGTCAATTTGAGGACACGCTACATTTTCCAGGAAATGTATTTATATCTTTGTGACTCAAACAGCAGCTGTTTGATCCTGAATTAGCATGATATCTCAGGATTTTACATCACACCACCACTACCACCACCATTAGCAACCACAACAACAACAATATTAATAATAATGTGTTGAGACAAGTGGGCTTTTCTTTTTATTCTGTGTTACACACAATATATTTTAAATCTCCTTGTATAATGAATTTCTCATCTGGATTCCTACGGTGGTGGGAAGTAGCATAATGAAAAAATAAACTACTAGACTTAATATAGTTATGAATTATATTTCCATCACTTGAAAACTCGTCATTACTCTGCTATCTATCTAGTATTGATCGGGGCTGGAAAAGATTTCTTATCCTGAATTATATTTTATGCTCTCTCCAATTTTACCTAAATGGTTGTTATGACATTGATGGAAACTCAAAAACAAATATACGATATTATCATTACTGTGATCAGATGCCAGGAAAGACCGGAAACCGCTCGTTTCTCCCGCACTGAGGTCACATCCGCTTCTTGACCCGTTTCCATCTCTTCTATACGTTCTATGAGCGCCACGCCCCCCGTCCGCTGTGTGTGTGTGTGTTGTGAAACTGTAAATTCGCCAAATTCAGGATACTGACATTTTTCACAAACGGAACGTGGGAAATAATCTGCAGTGGCGTTAACATTTTTAGCCAACGTTCGAACCCGATCCGAACAGTGTCATCGGGGCGACGTGTGTTTGCGTTACACAACCGTTTGTGTAACACGTTGTTCCGGTGTTAGCTGCTGTTAGCAGCGTGTGCTCCTGGGACACTTTGACACCGGCAAACACCTGAAACTACTTTGTGTATTCATTTAGTTATTTACTTGTTGCTTGGATTGCTATTTCATTTCCCTCACAGATGTTTCCCAGAGTCCGACTAACTTTAATCTCGGCTTTAGCCAGATCACCGGCTTGTGTTCGTTCCAACGCGGCGAACGGAGTGACACCTGCCGCCTGCAGACACCAGCATCGAACCTCCGGCTTTGGGGTGAAGGTGAGGCTCCATTAATTTCTATTACATCTTCACAGAAAACATTTGCATGGTATTGTTGCAACATGACCGAACAACTGCGTTATCATCGTCATCATCATCATCATCGGTAGTTTGTTTTCCAGCAGCTGTGCTACATCACATATAAGCTAGCAGGTCAACACTTTAGCCAAACTACGAAATGCAAAATTTTGGGTTCGTATAGTCAACATGCTGGTTTGTGGTGTAATGATGTTAGACATTTCTTGACTAGACCATTAGTGAGAGTGGTGTCCTAAAACAATTATGAACTAAAAAAGCTTTTGACACTTTGCTATTTGAAGTGACACAGGGGTCCCACGTGCCGTATATCCCAGAAACATCCGGTTTAGTAAAATAAAATACACACCACATTGTTACTATGAGAAGCTTATCACCTTGGAAAGTTCAGACAAGGACCTCTGGAGGGTTCCGGGCCGAGCAGCAGATTTGTCCTGTTTGTCCGTGAAACTGACATGAACTTCAGCCTGCAGCCAACATGGAGCCCCTCAGATAAATTTAGTCTCAGTGCTGAATACCACAGTCACTTCTCAGTCCTGTCATCAGCACCGAGGTGCAGTAAATCCTGCTTTCATTCATGCACATGAACGACAGACACCACAGTGATTCAGTCAACACCTCTTGCATGACGTTCCTGATGAATGGACAGATAAACTACACTGGGTTACACTGGTGTAGCTAATAAATTGGCAGCTTGTGATCCACTGAAGGAATCCCACAATGCTTCAAGTTAAAAAGTATGTATGTTTTCACGAAGACGACATCCTTACCGTGCAAAAAGTCAGGCAGCCTGTGTCCAGAGTCCAGTGAATGTATGTCTTCAGGCGTTTATGGTTTGGACAAGATCATTGTCTTATCAGGCAGCTCCAGACAGACTGATACCACATGGCGTAGTAACCTGTCTGCACACTTCCAATATGAACTGGCCCGACTTGTTCAGACTGCAGCGTAAGTGATGGGGAAGGAAGGGTTGTATGCTCAGAGGTGCACTGAGAGAAAATTGTAAGATCCATCACGTGCGTCACAGCGCAAAAAAACACATTTGGTTTTAAAAACTCTTTAACGCCAACACAGACGGGTCCTGGGTGTGAAATCCAACTTAACAATGCACAGGGAAATAACTTGTCGTTATCTTGTGAAACATACTGTTGAATACTTTGTTAATGTGTGGTGCACAGTAAAAATATGTACGTTTACTGTCTAAAGTCGAATGTGTCCCCATTTCTACTTGTCTGTTCATGTAGAAAACGTGTCCCGCTCCATTCATTTTAACAGATGCAGTTGTGTGTGTGTGCGTGCGTGCGTACATGTTGTGTCATACTATGCATTATTAATACAAATATGAATAAAAAGACTGGAACGGTCAAAGTTCTTTGGTCTTTCTAGTGGAATCGTTCACACTGTGTTTGATGTTTCATTGATTCTATTTCTTTCTGCTCAATGATTTCATTCATCTCAGGAGGACTGTGACGCACATTTGGTTCACTGCTGTTGTACAAGTATACCAGAGAAAATTAAGCTGCACTTGAAGTTGATTTGAAACTGCTGCTGTAACTCTTGATTGATTGATTGATTGCTGTGTGAAAAATGAAGGAAGTCTTTCGTCCTTCAACTGTGTTGCAGGTGCTGTATGATGGGCTTTGTCCTGTATGTGTGACAGAGATCCGGTTCCTCGAGTTCCTCCAGAGAAACCAGCGTGGCAGTGTAGAATTTGTCGACATCTCACTTCCAGGCTACGATGAGGCCAAGTATAAGGGCGTCAGCTACCAGATGGCCATGGAGGAAATGCATGTGATTGATGAGAAGGACCAGGTATGTTCACCCGGGTTTCCACAGACTCACAGAGTTAATGCTGCATCCACATGGAATCAGGGAAACAGAGGACAGCGAACCGGACGACACAAACTTGGAACTCAAACCTGGACATTTTCCGCTCACTCTTGAGTGCTGCTGGAAATGTGAATTTCTTTTGGAGAGCAACACAAGTCGACGCACACGACAGGAGTTCTGTGTGAATATTAAACATGTTCAGTGGTGACTCAGCTCGTGTGGAAGCGGATAGAGCAGCAGGCACCAGATGTTGTGGAGAAGGGTTTCATCTGTTAGATCTCAGCGTCTGCTAACCTCCGCTCTGGCAGGTTCACCGTGGGATCCCGGCGTTCGCAGTCATGTACGGTGCGGTGGGCGTCGGGTGGTTGGGTCGCCTGCTGATGTGGCCGCCTGTCAGACCGCTTATGGACAAAGCCTACGCTGTGTTTGCCAGGAACCGCCTGAGGTGGACGGGACGCGGGGACGAGTGCACCGCGGGACGGTGTGAGAAGAAGTGATGGACCGATGAAGCCTCATTAGTCAAACTGTACTGACACTGAGTCGGTATTGTGTCACTATTATGCAATACTGACACCTGCTGGATCATAACGTTATTGCAGGCAACCGTGTTGAGAGACTCCACTGATAAACTGATTGAATGACCTCGTATATGTACAATGATACTTGTTATATTGTATTGCTATGTTAAAATATATTTAAAATGGTCAATAAATGATGTGAACATGTGTCAAAGTGTGAAGTACATGTCTTTGAGGCTTTGTGGGAGTTTTTTTTGTAATCTATGTAAGACCGGTCTGTCAAACAAATGCAGCTTTTAACCTACGAAAAGTAAAATGAGTAATTTAAACTAAGTCACGCTGAAATGAATTTGAATGCTGATGGATCAAGAGGAAACAGGAACAGGATAAAAAAAAGATGTAAGATCAAAATGGTCGCACACAGCAGACACTGTTCTCTGTCGTTCTAGCTCCATAGAGCAGATTGAAGGAAGAGTTGTGATTCCTTACAAACAGTTTGTCGCCTCAGTGACAGACAAAACAGGTCTTGTGACCTTTTCTTAACTTTGGCTCTCTGAGCCTGACACAGGCGCGGCGCTGGGCCCATCACTGGTGTGAAGACCACATGGCTGGTTCTGTGGTGTATCAGTAAACCAACCAGGGAAGAAAATACTCTGAAAATACTGTGAAATATTTACCACCTGGTTGAATGTGTAAGCAATCACATGAGTGCTTTGCGTGGCAGTGGAACAGGAGGTCAGCAGCTCTGGAGCTTCAGATCCTCACAATAGCTCCTGCCAACAAACAACCCTGTAAAACACTTCATGGCCATTAAAGTAGAACACATGCAGCCATTTACTGTGTTTTTGTGAAGCATCAGACTCGTGTACTTCAGTAATGTTCACCCGTGATTCACGTTGGATAAATTATGCAAAGGTGTATTCAAATATTAATGAAAGCCAACTGAGCTGCAACAGACCTGAAAAGTAACAAGATGAAGATAAAGTCTTTAAATTTCCTGTCCCCGTGTGATGCTCAGTCCCTAAACATCAATTACAACATATATTTGGATGTATTTATCATCTGTTACACATACACAGACCTACTACTCATCCTGTCAGCGACTGATTGTTCAAGACGTATTCTAATACAGTACTAGTACAGTACAGTACAGTACCCGTGTCCTCAGTCACAGTCATCAGACAACCGGAACTTCAAGGTTTCAAGGGTTTATTTATTCTCATTTACAGACACAAGAGAACAGAATTCTGTTTCCTAATCAAAACAGAACAATGAGAAATAGGAAACGTCATAACAGACTTAACAGACAAATAATACTAAAATCTGTCCAGCCGCATGTGTCATTCAGTCTTTTGATAGGCGACTACCTGCCAGGGGAGCGTGGGGGTGTGTATGTGGGGATGGGGGACAGTCCATTAATAAGTCTAACAGCCATTCAGCTCCCTGAATTCACTACTTGAATTGTTTTTCTGTTTTTTCTGTGTTTTACTTCTCACTAACATTTTGTGCACCTATTCCTCAGTTTCATCCTCACAATTCAGCCAACAAAATATGTGTGTACTTGTATATGTGTGTGTAAATGTATGCATTATCCGAGTGGTTCAAAAATGCATATTGTTGTTGACGAATAACACTTGAATGGAAAAACATCCTGACTGAGGACTAGACTGAAGTTAAAATCTACACTGGCTGCGGCCACTAGGTGTCAGTGTAGGTTTGGATTCACAGGATCACTTCATGAACCGTTGTTCAATTCAATTCAATTCAACTTTATTTCTATAGCCCAACATCACAATTTACAATTTTCTCGATGGACTTTACAGTCCACACATGTCTACACCCTCTGTACTGAACCCTCAATCAGGGTGAGCAAAAACTGCCCAAAAACCCACATACCGTGTACCTTATACTCTTGTGTTTTTCACCCTTAGAAATGACTCAAAAATAATTCCTGGTAAAGTTCATTTGTAAGTTCAGTAGAAACAGTTGACAGTGATGTCACAAGCAGCTCACATTAGCTCTCTGACCCCCACCCGCCCCCAGTCTGTTTTCAGTACAGACGTCAGCACATGACCTTCAGCCTGTGTGGGCCTCCACACATACACACACCCTCCGTCCCACCTCCACCAATGAGATCCAGGCTTGAAAGGATCCAAACAAAGGTCTTCTGAGCGTTCTTCAGAGTGTGTGTGAGTCTGTGAGTTTCAAACACACCTGGGTGAAGAGGAGGCTCATGAAGGTAAATGTTCATTTGGCCTTTCAGACATGTCCTGTCAAGGTTAAAGGTGCTATAAGCTACTTAATGACCTGCCCCCACAGGGGTGGATGACCTATGCTGTTTTCTTTCTTCGTATGACGACACTTGATCCTTTCTTATTCCCTCAAAGACGTTTTTTAACGTTTTACAAGCCAGAATGAGAGCACAGAGTTGCCTGTGTCCTCCACCATCCGACACATTTCTAACATGAGTCAAATGATAGAGATACTCTCCAGATCGTTCCTTGACGTTTCAAGTTACAATTCAGAGAAGAGCCAGGAATGCTGGGAAATGTTTGTACACAGCGCAACAGCCTGAGAGCACATGTTCATGTTTAATGATGCAACAAACGACAATTGGTTTTTAATCGTATTTTAGAAGGTAATTTATGAATCAACATATTTCATTCTGTATCGTTGTATTTCATGGGAGATGCTGTGAATGTATCCTTCTGTTTTTTTTCTCCAGATCTTTGCTGATATGGTTTAAATCTGTGATTTTTTTTTTTTACTTTGAATGAAAACATGGGTCGATATCTTAACACCAACGCGTGCACAAGTTCTGTGGGACGATCGTACTGTAGAATTCGATATCTCCTCAGAAAGCACCCCCATCTGGCCAAAGCACCACCCGGTCTGGACCTTCACACGTATTCCCTGTTGCCTTGTCCGTCCACATCTGCAAAGAAACCTGTCAACTACAGAGACAGAGGTGCAAACCTCCTCCCAAATTTCACCAAAGACGTGACACGTCTTCAGGACGTGCGATTCTACTCGTCCTCAAACAGGAACGTCTTCAAAGCCGAAGCTCCTATCGGGATCTTAGAGGAAGTTCAGAACAAATCTCAGGCGAATTCTCTGGGCGAACGTCTCGGTCAGTCATTCATTCGTCTGTCCACACACATTAATCTTTATTTCCAACAAAAGGACGTGGTGCCCCTCACAGAAAATGGCCCTTCTGTTGTCACAACTCCGGACCCCGTCGGCAGGTCGCAGAGGCGCTGTCAAAGTCAGCGGCCAGCCCGAGAGAGAAATCAACCCGAGAGTAAAGACTCATCTCAGACCTCGGAGGACAAACAGGAGAGCTGCGGGGCTGCGATCCAGCTGTTCCACATCAGCTCTTTGACAACGAGATTTGGTGAGAGCTACACTTATGTCGCCAATCACATTAACTCTGTCTTCTCTGTGGGTTCTGAAAAAGTGGAACCCGCCACCAAGGCGGCACACAGGAGGCCGAAAAGGAGGAGAACACACAACAGTTTTCTCATCAACTCTAAACTCGATGAAATAACTCAAGTAAAATCGAACGCAGATCAGACAAGCACGGAACCTCACAATACTTCCACCAGCTGGGAGGAGAGCTGTCGTCATTTCGCTAGACACATCAATAAATACTTCGCTGCCAAGGTTACCGATGGCCATCGGAGTATGAGAGAAAGCACCAACAAAAATTACTTCTCAACACAAGACGCTTTACAAGTCCAAGGTGGCATGTCCCGACTGAACCCACGACCTGATTCTGGCCTGTTCCACAACAGCAACTCGACGACCTTTGGAGAAAACCATCTCCAAACCTCACGTCACATCAATCAGTATTTTGGACTGGATGAGGACGGACACAGAAGCGTCTCTGGATCTGGTGCCCCGGGAGAACCGAGGACTGTGTCCTTTATGGACTGCCTCCGACACCCGGCCAGTGCCATCCCAGACTTGGTGGGTTCTTATTTAAAATGGGGACCCTCGTCCCAGACCGGTGGGCCAAAAGCTGCCGTGACTCCACCAGAGACAATATTGAATAAAAGGGTGAGTTCATGGTAGAAGACGTTCCACTGAGCAGGAACATGAAATGACCAACGTGAATTGTCTCGTGTTTGTGCACTAGCGTGTTATGAATTGGAGGCAGACAGAGGAAGTGACACGTGGGTTGATTCTCAGCCTGGGACAGGCTCCGTCTCCGGAGGCTCTGACTGCCTCGGTGGAGGCGCTGAACGAACATCTCATCTGTTACCCATCACGCAAGGCTTTGATGTGGCAGGTTTGTTGGAAAGGGAATAAAATTATTTCTGACAAATTCACTTTGATTTCTCAAAGATGTTTTTTTGTCTCCAGGAGAGAACTATAGTGACATTGTTGAAATGTCGACGAGCCTGCAGGGATAACCAGCAGCTGCAGAGTGCCATCAGAGAGACTTTGGCTCTCATTGGTTATGTGGATCCAGTCAAAGGTCGTGGCATCAGAGTCCTCTCAATTGATGGAGGTGGTACCAGGTAACATTTAAAGAATCCGTTACTGAAGCACAATGATGAATGAAAGCAGCAGTCACACAAACATTGCATCAGTTACAATTCAAAATTCAAAAATATATTCAAAATATCCAAACTTGTAGTCACTTCACTAATTTTTCCAGAGGTGTGGTGCCTCTGCAGGTGTTAAAGCATTTGGAAGCTGAGACGGGCAAGAAGATCCACCAGCTGTTCGACTACATCTGTGGAGTGAGCACAGGTGACAGATGGTGAAATATAAAATTTGTATCACATCCCTTTGATGCGTCATGATGTGGACGACTCACGTTTCCCTCTGCTGGCGCTGGTTGCAGGTGCCGTTCTGGCCTTTATGCTGGGTTTGGCTCATTTTTCTCTCGAAGAGTGTGCCGACATGTATCGGCGATTTGGCTCTGAAGTGTTCCGGCAGAATCCGTTGGTTGGCACCATGAAAATGGGCTGGAGTCACTCGTACTACAACACTGAGACATGGGAGACAATACTGCGGTACGCACAGCTGGGGGAGATGTGGATGAGACGGAAATAGACTGTGCTCATTACATATGTTCTTATCCTCTTTAGAGAAAAGCTGGGTGACAGAGTACTGATTAAAACAGCTAGAGATGAGTTGAGTCCCAAGGTAAGAACACTGTGATCCTGATCTGGCTCCTGAGTTCGTCATGAAAGGATCAAAGCTGCAGGAGGATCTGATGCGATCACACTCCATTTGAAACTCTTTTTGCACATAATTTCAGTTGTTGTTTCATCTGCTCAGGTGTCTGCGGTCAGTGCCGTGGTTAACTGGGGCACTAGTCCAAAGGCCTTTGTCTTCTGCAACTACAACCACAAGCCTGGCTCCCTGAGCCGCTACGCAGGAGCTTGTGGCTACCAGATGTGGCAGGCTGTGAGAGCTTCTTCAGCTGCCCCAGGATACTTCCAGGAGTTCCCCTTACAGAGCGACATTCACCAGGTGGGAGAATGTTCATGCCTGTACGTTGTGTACAAATACATCAAACAAATATCAAAATGAAGCCTCATGTCGAGCTGCAAGCAAAGATGGCACACGCAGGTTCAAATTCATGTACGAACTGCTGGATAAGTTTGTTTGTCCTTGCAGGATGGAGGAATCATCATGAACAATCCTTGTGCCTTAGCTGTCCACGAGAGCCGCCTGCTGTGGCCCAAACAACCCTTTCAGTGTGTGCTGTCCCTTGGCACTGGTCGATATGACAACGCCAAGCGAGCTCCTGCCACCTCCACCAGCCTCAGGGCCAAAATCAGCAACCTCATCTGCAGTGCCACAGACACCGAAGGCGTCCACACCCTTCTGGACGACCTGCTCGCACCAGACGTTTACTTCCGCTTCAACCCCATGCTGAGCGCTGAGGTGTCCCTGGATGAGAGCCGTCAGGGGGCCCTGGCCCAGCTGGAGAGGGACACCCAGCTTTACCTGGAGAGAAACCGACCCAAACTGGCCAGGCTGTGTTTGGTGCTCGGGGCAGAGCGCTCAGCTGTTAGCAGAACTTTGGACTGGATCAGCGAGAGGGTGTGGGAGATGAAGCAGGGGTGGGTGTAAGCGGGTTTGAGGTATGTGTCATAGCTGCCTATGCTATGTACATATACCTCCAGACAGTCTGTGAATATGTAAAAACACCCTCAAGACTGTTCTCCAGTCCAATACAATAATAACAATCACTCACAAATGCATTTATTACCAGGAAATATTCCCTTATTCATGGTAAAACAACCATTGCCTGCCCTCATTTACTTACGACTCGATGACCCAGTACTCAACTGGGTCCATGAGATTCACATTTTCACATTGTTTGAACGGCATTGCTGATGTGCTAATCTAAAATGGCTAGCATAAAAACATGAGCATGCTGTTAGCATTTAGATGACAACATTTTTGTTGAGTCTGTTTTCTTTGTCTGTTGTTAAGTAATCTGTGGTAAATTATTTTGTTTGGCTGGTTCTCAACATGCCTCATTTACGTTTTGTTATTCAATTATTTGCACTCAGACACATATGGAAACGAAACATGCTAAAAACAGCTTTGTGTAACCTGTACATCTGTACATGTGATGTTATTCACTGCAGTCACAAATGTAATTTAAATATTTGTCATAAGCTATTGGATGTCATGAGTGATAAAGTATGAGTATTTATTTTTGAATAAAGCTACATTTATTATGTTAATCAGTCATGTTTTTAATGCTTTTTCCTCCAACTGACTGTACAAATCAACTGCTTTTTGACACACACGAGTTTATCAATGAGTGAGAAGCCGTCCAATCACTTGAATGTGAGGGGGTTTAACTCCCACCCATCTATGGAGAAGAATGGACTCACTCTGTTCCAGACAAGATCTCTCTGTGTGGGTGAGCGTGCGTTCGTGCCAGTCAGAGTGAAGATACAAGGTCAGTCAACCCCCACATCACAGACAATCATCACACATGAAAAAAGTCAGAAATATTTTATCTTTAAAAGATCCACATGTTGCTCTATTGGAGCTGGATAACACACTTATCTAAAATCCACCATCCAATGTCCACCGCGTCTGACTACACCTCCCTCACAATGGATTTCACAATGGAGTTATTATAACAGGCTCTCCAGGCATGTGACCTGAGCCACATCAGCCTCTTGTTATCTCATCGGTCAAGTCCTCTCACCTGCTGCCATGGAGACGATAGAGTAAGGACACCAGACGCTGCTGGTAAGTTAAAGTCGAGCGTGAATATGCCTCTGTGTCTGAAGATGCAAGGAAAGTGAGGGACTGGTTACCACGACAACAGATCCTGAAGGCCCCCACGGAGCAAGACAAACAAAGGTAGGATCCTTTTAATCAGCAATATTGTCTGGATATAAACCAGAACGTGTCAGGGGACTGGAATGGCGTGTGTACAGCCATCCGAGGTCTTAATGACGTCATAGTCTGACTTGACAAGTGGGTTGGGTATACAAGCGCATCAGCAGATTGTACTTGTGTGATGGAGATAGCTGCTGATCTTTAGTCTGTGTATTTACACATGACCCATTGGAGTGGGTTTAAACACGCTGGGGCTCAATGACCTCTTGAAGCTCTCATACTCTTGTAGCATCCCATTGACGTTTACATTTATGGTTTTGAGTGAAACATGTTTGCAGCTGCTAAATGGACTTCTTTGGGAGTTAGACACTGAATTGAAGTGACGCTGGGGCAAACCCTCCTTGATGGGACCGCCATTGCTGAAAATCTCAATCCAGCTTGGCATTTGTATATTAAATGATGTAAATCTTAGCATCATTTCAAACTGATTAGAATCTGGATCTGCTACATCCAACAAGTCAGCAACTGTAGATGTAAACACAACATCCATGGTCTGCAGGCATCACTGCAGACATCCACCTTTTACCTTTTCATTGTCCCAACTTTATGACTGGGGGCTATCACACCCATCTGGTTTGGTCTGGACTTTCAGAGTTTTGTAATTCAAGTTGTGTAATTCAAATCAAATTCACAGATGTGAAATCTCCCCCAGACCATGATCTAGACCAAAACACCAACATTCGATGCACCCAAAAGAAGTGGTCTCAGTCTGGACCAAACTGAACCACGGTTCGGACTTTTGCAGTCTGGAATTTTAACTTCACGTCCTTTAACAGGAAGTACTGGTTGCCTACACACAGAGAAGAAATACCGCTGTGGCACGGAGCCGTGGTCCACAGCATAGCTAGCAGTCGTCTTGTCCTTTCCTGCCGACAACGATAAACCTTCGTCATGACCAGGACATTATTCATTTGAATCCGAGATAACTGAACTAGCATCCATAGCTGCTGTTGGTAGTAACAACCTGACACCATCACCAGTTGTTTATTCATTAGTCTTCTTTCAGTCAGTGTCCAGCAGACATCTGTCATGAGGACAGAACATCAGTAGATCATTGGTCGCTGGTGTTTATCCTGTGTGAATCCAGAACTAAGGATCAGATGGAGACAGTAGAGCAGAAACACCAACCTTGGTTCTGACTTGTGGGTGTGATATATACGCAGACGACGATATAGCTTATATGACAGAATCTTCCACATCTCCTCTCACTCTCCCTATGACACAGTGATGCCAGAGTCTAAACAAACATCTTGTGTGGCTGATCTCTCCCACATACCATCTGCTCTTACCCGAGTCCTGGACGCACGTGCCAAAGGAGACCCACCAGCATAGAGACCTTGTTGTCGTCACTGAGCACGCTCTGTCCGCCTCTTCACTGTGCAATCTGGTGCATGGCACTGATCGCTGCTCGCTGCTAGGCCTGCTTCGCTCAAACGTATGGGGGGAGAGAAAAGCCTGCTCTGTGAGCCAAGTCGCTCAACATGTTGCTTCTGCTTTTGTTTGGTGTGTGAAGTCAAGTTGTGTGTCAGCCATGAACACACAGCAGGGGATGGGAGCCAGAGGCTGCATCAGCTCCAGCGATGGGAGTCTCGGTGCTGCAACGCCTGGAAATTATGAATGAAAGGAATCCTTCTTGTAGTGTACGGCATCAAGCTTTACTCTTTTGTTTATTCTTGTTGTTGTTGCTGTTATTCTTGGCACCTGTCATGACACCAAAGGTCACTGTATAGTTCATAGCAAAAATATAAATTAGAAAAGCATATATTTAAAGCGTATACATATTTTGATTGACACCAAATATAAACCTATCTAACTTTAGTTTATCTCCATCATTAGATTCACTGAACCAGAAAACGTCCCTGACTGTTGGAAATACACTCTATACATCATTTGGAGTCCAACAATTGTTGACTACTGATGTGATGGTGGTTTTCTTCTGGATCCAGAACCAGAACTATTGAAGATCCAACAAATCTGGTCCCACTATCCTCAAACTCAGACTCTCAGCTACACTCTGCTGTTAGTTCATGTCTTTATCTTCATCCCTTGTCTGACAGTGTCTGAATCCACCAGCACCAGAATATTTCCTGCTGTGGATCATAGTATCCAGAGTTTAGTCAGGACCCAGATCAAACTTACATGCATACGTTGATGGAATTTGTATTTGTTTTGTGTTGTTTTTTGGCAACTAATCATAGAATATGGTAGGAGAAACGACTTTTTTTGTCACTCATGGTTAGTGGTTGGGTGAAGCTATTTCTGGTCAAACAACTGTGTTTACTCTTTTTTTCATTCATTCATTTTCTTCTTGATAGAGTATTTAAAAACAGATGCGGCAGCACTATCTTGTTACACGAAAGAAGAAAAAAATCATCTTCTATTGTAGTGTATATTGTGGTGTTCACAAAACAAAAAAGACCACACATTGTTGGATATTCCCATCCTTTGTTGTACTGGAGTCATGTGACTGGAGAGAAGCTGCTGGAAAATTCATGGAAGAGGAACAAAAGTGGCTTTCATTCTCTGCTCAACAGTTCTCCAGTCGACAATAAAAGGCCACATTTTGATGTCATCAAAACCAACAGGAATGCAAATCACACAGAATCTGTCTTTTTTTTCTTCTCTCTCGCTCTCTCTCCTGTGTGGCTCCTCTCCAGTGGTTCGCTGTACTAAATCAGATTCAGTCACAAAGCGAACACTGTGCAGGTTTGAAGGGAATCCTGGCAGCTCCTCCTTCCATAACTGTTGCAATGATGAATCCAAACATTTCTCCTGTTGGGGTTGTGTGAGCAGACTGAGACTGGGGATTGTTCAGAGCTCTGAGAGCAGTGAAGTGGGCGACATGTAGGTGGTGTGTGTGTGTATCCCTCATTCGTTATTCATGAGCTGGGTCGGCAGAGTGGAAGTGGCAGCAGCAGATGGAAACTCGATTACTGATGTGTGACTCCTCAAGGGTTCGTGACCTGATGTTTTTGAAGACTGATGATTAATCAAAGTCACGAGCGTGGGTGGACTGAACGATGCAGTGGATGAGAAGGAGGGAGTTCGGATTTGTACGTGCATGAGAGGTACGTGAACAGAACTGATGTATTTACAGGGAAAACGTCATCCATATATTGACATGTTCTTAGCTGTCAGCGTCTGCTGTCAAACATTCATTTTCATCTCTGGGTTGAAATTTTACACCAAATAATTTAGTTCATACTTAAGTAAACACAAAGTGTAAGTGAATGTGGAATATAAATAGTAAATGTATCAACAGTTATAAGAATAAAATACTTTTTAAATAAATAAATACAAAATTGAAAAAAATAAATCAATAATCAATAAATCAATAAATCAAATACGGTTTCACACAAAAATCACCCATTACAAGAGTTTATTGAATATTGTTAAATATTAAAATGTTGGTTCCCAAAGGACTCGTGAGCCTTCAGTCAACATTCAAAGAACACGACATACTGATGTCACGTCGGTTCTTTCAGCTCCGAGCTGAGAAAGAGTGAAATTTTCAGTTGTTTTTCATCAGATCACTTTGTCAAAGAGCGACAGGCAGTGGTGGTTCTAAGGCACTGATAGAGAACACTATCAGTTGGAGGACGACAGTCCCTCTCTAAGGTTTTCTGCTTGAGAAGTTCTGCTGTAGACATTCTCCACTTCTTGTCTGCTGTAGAGGTTCTTTGCTTTATAGGTTCTTCTCTTCTGTAGAGGTTCTCTGCCTTTCAAGTTGTATGATGTAGAAGTTGTTAGAAGTTGTAGATGTTCTCCATGTTGGAGGTTCCCTGCTTTAGACCTTCTCTGCTGCAGACCTTCTCTCCTGTAGACCTTCTCTGCTGTTCATGTTCTCTGCTGTACATGTTCTCTGCTGTAGACCTTCTCTGCTGTTCATGTTCTCTGCTGCAGACCTTCTCTGCTGTAGACCTTCTCTGCTGTGGACCTTCCCTGCTTTAAGTTCAATGGTCTGTAGATGTCATCTGCGTGTCTTCGTCCAGAGGTGGTGACCTGAGCTTCTTGTGGGGTCCATGCGCTGTCAAGATGGCGAAACTGGTCGAACCGGTGCTGCTGCTCCTCTTCTGGCAGAGTGTTTGGATGTTGGACGTCCCTCTGGAAGGTGAGTGCGTCTAGGAACGTGCATCCACTTGCTGCTGGTGATTTAGGAAACATCCTGTCTGGTTCGGGTGTGTCCCTGCGTGCAGTCAGACAACCCCCCACCATCGTGAAACAGTCCCTCAAAGAACATATCGCTGACCCCAAGTTCACCATGGTCATCGAGTGCGAGGCCAAAGGAAACCCTCATCCCATGTAAGAGCAGTGTGACCGACACGTTTCCTCTGAAGCCCCTCACTCACCTCTTCCCTCCTTCCTCTAGTTTCTCCTGGAGGCGCAATGGGAGGTATTTCAACGTGGCCCGTGACGCACAGGCGTCAATGCGCAGACGCTCAGGGACTCTGGACATCTACGCCTGGAACAATCCGGAACAGTACGAGGCAGAATATCAGTGCATCGCCTCCAATGAGTATGGATCGGCATACTCCAACAAAATCAGACTTCAGCTCTACCGTAGGTGGAAGAATGGGATTCGTTTACTGATTTACATGCATTCACATCTCATGTCCAGTGAGCTGCAAAGACCAGCAGTGCATAAATATCAGCATTAATAAATCTCATGAAATGACCAAAAGCAGTTTAATATTAATATTAATGTTACTTTTTACAACCAGAAATCAGCATCGCAACTTCCTGTTCCTTGTCCACCATGTTTGGTTACGCTGAAGGCATTCTTCTTCTTCTCATATTGGTGTGTTAGAGCCATTGTCAGTTCTGGAGCGTGGACCAAACAGTACACTGAAGTCACGTTCGACCACGCCAGACTTTGAATATCATAGCGTGTAAAAATCCCATTCATAATATACACATATATACTGTATATATGTTCAACTCTGATAATAACCAGTGTTATGGCACATGTATTGAAATGGACATTCCCAGTCTATTCTAACTCACTGTGAAAGACATATTTTATATCATACACACATTCACTTTTTGAACACCTTTGGTGTTAGCAGTAAAAAACGTCCAGTTCAACTCTGTTTGTTCCATTCAGGTCTTTTCCATCACGATTCAGTTCCTCTTCGTTAGCAGCTGACATCTCAGTGCCGGCTTTGCGAAACTGCTTTTTTTTTATTAACCATAATATAGACATAAAAAATGTAGAACATGGAGAAGTGGCGACTGTTTGTGGATTTGTGGAAAACATACGAAGCAGGACATGATCGCTGACACTGAACTCCGCTCTGCTGTAGTCTCTCCATCCGGCTCTGTCCAACGCTGATAACAAACCAAGAATCATAAACACGTCTGTGCTTCATTAACGGACACAGTGTTTGTTTGACACATCAGACATAGAAATGAGAATGTGTCAAGGAATAAAAAACTGTATCACTATCGCCAGTAAAACTGCTGGTGGACATCTGTGGAGGGTGGTGGGACGGCCGCCTGTCTGTAGGGACCAATCAGAGGACGTCCCTCTGTTTGTAGGGACCAATCAGAGGACGGACCAATCAGAGGACGGACTAATCAGAGGATGTCCCTCTGTCTGTAGGGACCAATCAGAGGACGGCCCTTTGTCTGTGAGGACCAATCAGAGGACGGACCAATCAGAGGACGGACCAATCAGAGGACGGACCAATCAGAGGACGGACCAATCAGAGGACGTCCCTCTGTCTGTGGGGACCAATCAGAGGACGGCCCTCTGTCTGTAGGGACCAATCAGAGGACGGACCAATCAGAGGACGGACCAATCAGAGGACGTCCCTCTGTTTGTAGGGACCAATCAGAGGACGGACCAATCAGAGGACGTCCCTCTGTTTGTAGGGACCAATCAGAGGACGGACCAATCAGAGGAAGGACTAATCAGAGGATGTCCCTCTGTCTGTAGGGACCAATCAGAGGATGTCCCTCTGTCTGTAGGGACCAATCAGAGGACGGACCAATCAGAGGACGGACCAATCAGAGGACGGACCAATCAGAGGACGTCCCTCTGTCTGTGGGGACCAATCAGAGGACGTCCCTCTGTCTGTAGGGACCAATCAGAGGACGGACCAATCAGAGGACGGACCAATCAGAGGACGTCCCTCTGTCTGTAGGGACCAATTAGAGGACGTCCCTCTGTCTGTAGGGACCAATCAAAGGACGTCCCTCTGTCTGTACGGAACAATCAGAGGATGGACCAATCAGAGGACGTCCCTCTGTCTGTAGGGACCAATCAGAGGATGTCCCTCTGTCTGTAGGGACCAATCAGAGGACGTCCCTCTGTCTGTACGGAACAATCAGAGGATGGACCAATCAGAGGACGTCCCTCTGTCTGTACGGACCAATCAGAGGATGTCCCTCTGTCTGTACGGAACAATCAGAGGATGGAACAATCAGAGGACGTCCCTCTGTCTGTACGGACCAATCAGAGGATGTCCCTCTGTCTGTAGGGACCAATCAGAGGATGGACCAATCAGAGGACGTCCCTCTGTCTGTAGGGACCAATCAGAGGACGTCCCTCTGTCTGTAGGGACCAATCAGAGGACGTCCCTCTGTCTGTAGG
>CAAKHB010005769.1:2727-13298 GCA_901007665.1 Aeoliscus strigatus | reverse complement strand
TGTCGACAACCAGTGCGGCGATCTCATCATCCATGGCTGAACTTTGGCTTTTTCACTTTAAGGGAACCGGTTTCAGGCAAATGGTATCCTGCACGAGCTGTGTGGGATGGTGCTCAGAGTATCAGAACCGAAGGAACAACGGTGATGTGTACTTCATGGACGGCTTTGGTGAAGCGTGTCGAACCACTTACACTTGCTTTGACGCGTAAATGGGCACGTGACTGATGACGTATGAAAACTGCTTCGGTCGCCTTAGTAACTGGTACAACCACGTAATTGTCAATATATCGTACATTTGGCTTGGGGGGGGGGGTATTTATAGCATATTGTACAGAGGGCCAAATAATCGTAAAAATGCGTTAATTGTCGTGTACCTGGCAACGCCAGACTACATTGATGGGATTGAGGAAAAATATTCCCATTGTCAGGTCTTACAGGAACATGGATGTGCCAGAAAACCCACACAGCAGAGACAGTCAACCGATTTGGTTTGAGACAATCTGTTTACGGCAGTTAACTCTTGCGTTTCTATGAACCGACATGCTTAACACGAAGTGGCTGTGTGTACACTTCCTGCATCGAAGCTCTGCCTTACAGAACTTCGAGGGGGGGAAATTATACAAATCCACTTTGGCGAAACATGGCTGACAGCGGATCTATCCCAGCGAAAAGATGCGACTCAGGCTCGTTGTCCAACGTCAGTATGGAGGATATTTCGGCGCTGACAGAGCTGGACGACCTGGAGAGAGTTTATCAGAAGCTCTGCGCGGAGGAGGTTAGTAGAAACGACCTATAAAGACAGGTGTTGTAGCAGTAGCTTACGTTGGACGTGTCCATTCTGTCGTCATCCACGCGCGTCAAACCAACTTCCGGACTTTATTCCGGATTTTATTTTCTAAAACAGTGTTGGCAATATCTGACACACATGACTTCACTTTTTAAATATTTATATTAAAATGCAATTATGTTAAAATAACGCTACTGCACATAGACGTGACCAAGTTAGCATGTCTGTGTAAAGCGGAAGTAGCTTACTGGCTACATGCACAATATTCACGTCCGTCTGTTTACCTTTGTGCTCAGGACTGAATTAAAACGGTGGAATATCACTTTGTCTATACAACTATATAGTATCAGTATTTGTGACTGACTGCACACGTTTCAAGAGAGTTGGTTGCGAATGTTTCAAAATAAAAGTCCGACTAACGCCTTTGACCAGTTTGAAGATGATGAATATGCAAATTATCCGTAGACTCTCAGTGTTTCACTTAGCCTCTAAACTAGAAGGTTATTTTATAGACAGCTGTCATCAGCTGATTCTTACCAAAACGACCCAGTCTGTTCTCTGTCACAAAGAAGAAAATGATTAAAAAAAAAATCACAGTACAAACTCTCATTACAGCCATGGTTTTTAAGAGCAGGCTTGAGAGAATGCACAACAGCTAAAGTAGGAAACTGATGAGTGTAGCATCTCCATATTGTTGCTGTTTGCATGTTATTTTAGTTGTATTTCTTCCACCACAGAAAGAAGTGGAATGTGAGCTGGACCGGCTGGTGGGGCAGGAGGGATCCATTCACACTAAGATGCTGGCGCTCCAAAGGATGGGGTACGGTTGGCACCTGTCCGCCCGCCGTTGTTTACCAGTTTACAGCTTCAAGCACCACCTGAGACCCTCTACCTTTGTGCTCCACAGACCCAACCTCCAGCTGATCGAAGGAGATGCCAGTCAGCTGTCAGGCATGATCACGTTCACCTGCAGCCTGGCTGAGAACGTCAGCCGCAAAGTCCGACAGCTCGACCTCGCTAAGGTACACACATATATGCACAACAACATGTCTTTAACTCCCTGAGATATCATGGTAGGCAACAAGTCTCTCACAACTTGATTAAACACATGAGGTGTTGTTTGTTGTTGCACCTCTCAGTATAATTCAGTCACATATGGCAGCAGAAGTTTTCTGTGTTTGTTTGCAAGCTCCAATTCACTTATTGCTGTGTCGTTGTGTTTTTAGACACGGTTGTATAACGTCATCCAGCGCACCGATGACATCCTGGACCTGAAGTTCTGCACAGACGGTGTGCAGACGGCTCTGCGTAATGAAGATTACGAACAAGCTGCCGCTCACATCCATCGATACCTTTCTCTGGACCAGTCGGTCATTGAGCTGAGCCGGCAGGGAGAGGAAAGTACGACACCTGTGTTTGTTGTCATCAGACAGCGTCAGCGCTGACTCTGCAGGGAGAATGGTTCCTGGGTGAAAACCAGATTCAAGTTAGATTTATGCTTCTGCGTTGACGTGGCGTGGCAGTGTACGTTCTATGGCGTCGTCAGTGGTTGTACTGCTGCCTCTGTCTGCGTCGCTCTGCATTGAATCCCATTGAATCCCATTGAATCTGGTTAGTTTTAGGGTTAGCGACTGGAAGTGAGGGGATCTTGTAATCTTGTTCTGCCTTTAGTATGGTTCTATTTTCTCTGCAAACAAATAAGTGACGCTCTGGGAGCTGGGAGACTTACACGACGCAAACAGCCACGGATCAACCACAGCTGCTGACGTCTGTGGATGTCCATGTAGTCACATCTCTGCAAAGTTGTCATCAGGCGACGGCGTCTGTTGGACGCAGGAGCACGAGTCCAGATCGGTTCTCACAGTTGCTGCTTGCACTGAACCAAGGTTTTATTTCAACAAGTGAGAAGTGTCTTTGCCTGGTGTTTCCCAGGCAGTGCGGTGGATGCCAGTCTGAAAATGCTGCAGGAGGCAGAGCAGAAGCTGAAGGTGATCGTCGCACAGAAGCTGGATGAAGCGGTGGCAGCGGTGGACCTGTCCCAAGTGGAGAGGTTTTTTAAGATCTTCCCTCTGCTGGGCCTCCACCAGCAGGGCCTCAGCCGCTTCGGACAGTATCTGTGCACTCAGGTCAGTGGGAAGGAGTTTGGAATGATCTTAGATTCAGGCTGAAACGGATCATTCCTGGTCAGAAACTTTTCATATCCAAGCGATGAAGATGAATCTGGTTTCTCTCTCACTCTACTTTGTTGCTGTAGGTTTTAATTCAGTTGTTATATTTTCCCAGTGACAGAAATCGGAGGTGTTTTTCACTATGGGTGCTGCCATAAGTCATTAAAAATCCTTTTTAGGAAACATCCTAAGCTCAACAATGAGTTGTTCTAGTTCTTGTTTGCTCTTTAATAACCTGTGATTACATGTTTTACTTCATATGTCACATCGAGTGTTGAGCCACAGACGTTGAGTTAGACGAGGAAGGTGATAGAATTATTTTTTATGACATATCAACAAGACGAGACAAGAGATGATGTAATATGAACTGATCTAACGGTGTCGACATGAAAGTTGATGTTTATCTCTTGCTGATTTGTGTCATGTAGCTCGGCTCCAAAGCTGAAGAGAACCTGCTCTTAGCTACCGGAGGAGACGTGGGCGAGAAGAAAGCTCCTCTCATCTTTGCCCATACTCTGACGCTTTTACTAGAAGGTGAGTTTGCGTGTGTGTGCGTGCGTGCATGTGGCCCTGGACTGAACGTGCAGGGATGTGTTTGCAGGCATCGCTCGTGTCGTGGAGACTCACCAGCCGATCGTGGAGACGTATTATGGCCCCGGTCACCTGTTCACTCTGATCACTCACCTGCAGCTGGAATGTGACCAACAGGCCCAGAAGATCGTGGACAGGTTCATGGAGCAGAGAGGCTACCAGAACAAGGTGTGTATGTGTGTGAGACCGACGACCAGCGCAGTGTGAGTATCCTGAGCTGCCCCCCTCCGACCTGACGTCCCGCTGTAGTTTCAGGTTGTCCAGAGCAGCATGATGAAGAGCGTGTCTGCGGAGAAGATCGAACCAAAGTACCCGCACTTGTCTCTGTCACATCATGTGGCGCGTCTGTCTCCTGGTAAATGTCTCACTCAGCTTCTCCCACCAACAGGGAGTTGGACCCCGTGTTGACCGAAGTCACGCTGATGAATGCCAGAGCTGAGCTCTATCTACGCTTCTTACGCCGGCGCATGATGGCCGACTTTGAAGTGGGCGACGCCCAGAGCGTCACTCAGGGTAAATCTACCGCTGCAAACACGTCTGTCCTTCTGTGTGACGCTCACGTGCTCGTCTTTCTCCGTCCACCCAGAGCATCAGCAGAATGTGGAGAAGCTGCTGAAACACTGCGTGCTGAGTCGGACCATGCAGGAGCTGATAGGATACTACATTCCCATGGAGGAGTACTACATGAGGGAGTCTGTCAACAAGGTGGGCTACGAATCGAAATGGAAAGCTGAGAACGGTCTCCTTCAAAGCAGAAGAGCTGTATTTGTTCACATCCACACGTTTGTGTGACTTTGAAGTGACTTCTGTGTCTGGATGCGTTTCACTTATTTGTTAAGACGTAAGAACGCTTCAGCTGCACAAAGCGACAGGGGGAGGAGAGAGGAGTTTGACGCTCAGCTCAGTCTGTGTCTGTGTTGTGTCCGTCCAGTCAGACGTTTGGATTCAGTGTGTTGGGTTCCATGATTCCTCTGTTGGAGATCTGTCGGATACGTCTGAGAACAGACAATCGAAGGGGTTTTCTCAATTTTGTAACACGTGACCAGTCGTCCCTCTTCAGGCTGTTACGATGGACGCGTACGAAAGAGGTCAGCTGACCTCCAGCATGGTGGACGACTGTTTCTACATCGTGAAGAAGTGCATCAGTCGAGCTCTGTCCAGCTCCAGCATCGACTGTCTGTGCGCCATGATCAACCACGCCAACTCTGCCCTGGAGTCCGACTTCAGGTGCCGACTCTTCTCTCCACTGCACGTCTGAAAGACACTTGTCTTCCTTTGTCTGCCGCCGGTTCACGTGTGTGTGTGTTCTCCTGCCAGGGAGGTGTTGGTGAACAAGCTGCGTCAGGGGTTCCCAGCCACCACGCTTCAGGACATCCAGCGGGGCGTCAGCAGCGCTGTCAGTCTGATGCAGAGCAGCTTACAGCAGGGCAAGTTCAACACGCTGGGCATCGAGAGCGCCGAACACGCAAAGGCTGCCTTCTTGGTGAGACACACACACACACACACACACCTCTGCTCTGGGCCTTTTGTTATGATCCTCTCTTCTCTTACACTTTGTCTGTGACTTTCCAAGTGTCATGAAAACACTCGACATGTAAATATGTTTACATAAATACAAGTGACGTCTGAGCTTTCTCACCCGTGTCTCGAGCTTGGCTGAAGATACGAAGTGTGTGAAGGATCGTTTCATTAAAGAGTCTGAATTCCCGCTTCATTTCAGGTGACACTCAACAACGTCGAGGTTTGCAGTGAGAACATCACAACTCTGAAGAGGAACCTGGAGGTGATGATGTTCTGTCGTCGTCTTCTCCATGCGTCACGTGACGTCAGGAAACAGCTGTGAGCCAACCGGTGGTTTCTCTACAGAACGACTGCTCCAAGCTCTTCAGTCAGGGTTCTGGTGCCGGGGATCAGGCCAAGATCGAGAGCTGTTTGTCCGACCTCGTCAGCACGTCCACCAAGTTCAAGGAACTTCTACAGGTTGGAGATTGTTACGATCCCGTCTGTGACGTCCAGAAAACTCATTCCACATGTCACGTTGTCGTGTGACGTCGGTTTAGTCGCCTCCTGCAGCCGGTAACCATGGCAACAGTTTTTTTTTTTTAAAGAATGAGACCAGGGAAGGGGATCGATCGCTCTGTGGCCTTATAGGAAGAAGGTTCCCTGGTTTGTTTCCCGGTCTGGGGACCGTTCTGTGTGTGCGAGGGTTCTCTCCGTGTACTCCGGCTCCCTCCCACCTCTACACGCGTGCTGAGGCCTCTGATTTGTCTGTAGGTGTAAATGATTGTCTGTCCTTTGTACCCTGCTGCGATCGGAGATGACCAATGAACAAGAGCAGTGAAAAGATGTCGTCCAATGACGTGTGTGTTTCCTGAACTCATCAATGCATTCAACTATGAACATTTGACTTTTTACACTATTTTTTTTTCATTCACAAAAAATGATATTTCCGTCCGGATTCTGAACTGTTTTATTTTATTGTTCCACTGTCTGTGAATGGAGCTCCTACTGACAGTGAACGTCTCCGTTGACAGGAGGGTCTGACTGAGTTGAACACAACAGCCATCAAGCCCCAGGTCAAACCGTGGATCAGCAGCTTCCTGTCCATCTCCCACAACATAGAGGAGGTGATGTCACACGTCTGTCTGCACGCCGTCAACGTGTTCTCCTGACACTGACACCGGTGACTCTCACAGGACGAATTCAATGATTATGAAGCCAACGATCCCTGGGTGCAGCAGCTCATCGTGAACCTGGAGCAGCTCATGATGGAGTTCAAGGTTTCCGCTGGTTCTCCAGAACGTTCTTCTCTGAAATGTTCTCCTGCCTCCTCACATGTCTCTGTGCCTCCTCCCCAGACGGCGCTGTCCCCTGTTATCTACGACACGCTGACCAGCCTGATGACCAGTTTGATATCTATGGAGTTGGAGAAGACGGTTCTCAAGTGTTCCTTCAGCAGGGTGAGGAGCCGCACTTGGCCACAGGGGGGCAGTGCTGAGCACCGGATGCGGCCCGTCACTGACGTATGACGAGAAGCCTCAGGCCATGATTTATTGATGAGTTTGAAAAAACGCCCATGAGAGGAAGCTCATGGCTGATAGCGTCTTCCTATTTTAAGCTTTGTGTGCGCTGACGGAGTGAGTCGCTGGAAACACGGACACACGATGAGCACAACCGGCTGAAGAAAACGTGTGTGTGTGTGTACAAAAACAGGCGTTGTGATTGGTGTTGTTGTGTTTCAGCTGGGAGGGCTGCAGTTTGACAAAGAGCTTCGGTCCCTGGTGGCGTATCTCACCACTGTGACCACGTGGACCATCAGGGATAAGTTTGCTCGCCTCACACAGATGGCGACCGTCCTCAACCTGGAGCGGGTAACACACACATGCACACGCACAGATCATTTCAAACATGCTGATGCAGAGATTCATGTCAGAAACTCAACAAATCGGAGGAATCCATGCTGTTCCGTTTGATTGGCCATCGCTTTGAGGATCTGACCTCTCCCGTGCCCTCCAGGTCACAGAGATCTTGGATTACTGGGGGCCAAACTCGGGCCCCCTGACGTGGCGTCTGACTCCGGCAGAGGTGCGTCAGGTTCTCGCCCTGCGTGTCGACTTCAGAAGTGAAGATATCAAGAGGCTGCGACTGTGAACTTGTGAACTGCGGACTAAACACATTCCTACACAGTCCAGCTTGAATTCACAATTCTGTGAATGGACGCCGGCGAACAGCGAAGGGATTGTGTGTGTGTGTGTGTGTGTGTGTGTGTGAGCTGCTGTTTGCATGTTCAGGAGATTTCCTGCCGCTCCACCTGGTGAACGAGCTGATCTGGGCGGTGAGCGTCAGTGTGTGTGTGTGTGTCTTTGTGCAGGGAGCCATTGTGTGTGTGACCGTCTGTGTGAGTGTGTGATTAAAGAGTCGCTCTGGAACTGTGTCACGCTTCAATCTTCTGACCTGTGAATGTGAGCGAGGACGACGCACTGGTGAAACAGCAGGAAGGAACATCGTCATCACCCGTCAAACTGACAGAAGCAGGTCACACAGACGACCCAGCACACTCATTCAATATGGGAACAGCTCCTGGCCCGTGACAACGACGACGACGACGACGACGATGATGATGATGACGATGAACACTTTTAACCTAATAGATTGAGAGCTGCTCCCGCTGATCCGGCCACATTTTTCACATTTATCCTCGTTCAATAATTCATCTCCAGCAGCGAGAGCCAATCTTTTAGACGTATTGGAGACAAGCCGGCACTGAATCCAGGACAACGGGTCGGACCGCCGCGGGTCAACGTGACGTGTCGACCACACACAGACCAGGGACTCGGGAGTAGTTAGGAAAAGTGTGGCTTTAATGTAAACACAACATTCGATTGGCTCAGCACAAACATTCCACATGAGAGCAACCAATAAACTATCGAGTAGGACGGGGTGCAGCACAAAAACATTCACAGTAAAAAAAAAAATCTGGTAGAATCGTAATATATTTATGTACAGTACGGTGCTCGTAAGGTGAAGATGGAGAAGATAGTGGGCCTGATATGTGACAGGTTTACGGGGGGGGGCACAGGTGAAAACGGTGGAACGTGACGTGGGGGCGATGGTTTCCTGTTGGTCAGGGAGAAGAGGGTTTCGAAAAAGAACCCTGACTCCTGAACAGACGCTGCCTCAGATGACTGTTCTCCTTGTGCGCTCTTCTACTTCTAAACAGGTTCACATTGAAGGGTAAAGCACGACACCGAGAACAAGTTGTTAGAGAACTGCTTCCTTCCTTCCTCAGTGGTGGACGACGTCCACGGACGTCAGTGTTTTCTATGACGGGAGATAAAAATGTGGCACAGGATCTGAGGAGGGAGGAGGAGGAGGAGGAGGAGGCATGCAGGGCGTGAGGTCGGAATAAATAAATCATTGGATGACGATAAGATAAAATGTTCATCTGGTGCGTAAATGATATGAGCTGATATTAAGAACTATGATCCTAGTGTGTCGATCTCAGGTGATTGGCACCGGTTCCTCCAGACGTCTCTGGCTGACAGGCAGTTTGTTGGGCAGTGGCTCTAAACAAGAATTGTTCTTTCCTGATGGTTTGAGGAATCTAAAAAAAACCCCAGTGGGACAGACCTGCAGGCTCCGCAGTCATGTGCGTCTCTGAGGGAGACGGGAGGTTTGTCCCTGCTGAAAGTTTAAACAGCCTCCTTCTTCCCAAACGTGACCCTGAGCCACGAGTTCTCTCTCTCTCACACACACACTCACACACACACACACACACACACACTCTCCAAGCAGCACCAGAGGAACCACTCCGCTCTGACAAACACCTGCAAACTCGCACATGAAAGCAGACAGATGTGCCTGTGGTCATGTGTCTGCAGTGGCTGAACCCCCCCGCCCCCCCTCTGGTGCCACGGCTCCTCACCTGCCCAGGTGTTGAGTCAGCCATCACGAAACATTCAGTTAAAAAACACTTCTTTGAAGACAAAACTGGGGTTGTGCAGTGAAATCATATGGGGAAGGGAACAAATCATGACAAGAATCCAGTGTGATGTCTGACGGCAGCTCTTTGGGTCCAGTTGGACGTGTAGAATTACATTTGTATGTGTTTAAGTATCATTAAAACCGTCGACGCCTCCTTCTCTCCATGGCGACCCGCGTGCTTGGCCGGGCCTCAGTACAAGCCGCATCCTCTCAGGTTGTTCGCAATAATGATGTCAGTTACGGCATCAAACACTACCTGGATGTTCCCCGTGTCTGTGGCACAGGTCAGGTGACAGTAGATCTCCTTGTTGGGAGAGCGGTTCTTACTCTCAAACTGGACCTGAATGTACGCCGTGGCGTCGTCGTAGGTGTTAGCACCTGCAGGGACAGAGACGCCAGTGAGACGCCGGCGAGACGGACGAGCAGCCGCGCAGACGCACACTCACCGGTGTATTCTGGAAAACAAATGGTCAGCGGGGACTTCTTGATCTTCTCTGCAAACAGATCCTTCTTGTTGAGGAAGAGGATGATGGAGGTGTCGATGAAGAACTTGTTGTTGCAGATGGAGTCAAAGAGCATGAGCGACTCGTGCATGCGGTTCTACCGTAGAGACAGATCACATAGAGAAGAGAATCAGTCTGAATCTGAAAAGTCCTTTTCATTTTCTTTGCTCTTGGTCATTCAGTATCTTCTTCATGCACTTTGTCAATATGTGGTCGTTCCCTTTAGTTCTGTTTCTTTGTCTTATTTGTCTCTAATATCTGTGTGTGTGTCACTGGACTCTGGTGTGGGAACAAACCATCTGGTCATCTGGTGTGTGTGTCTGATGTGTGTGTCTGATGTGTGTGTCTGGTGTGTGTGTCTGATGTGTGTGTCTGATGTGTGTGTCTGATGTGTGTATCTGATGTGTGTGTCTGGTGTGTGTATCTGATGTGTGTGTCTGATGTGTGTGTCTGATGTGTGTGTCTGGTGTTTGTATCTGATGTGTGTGTCTGGTGTGTGTCTGGTGTTTGTATCTGATGTGTGTGCCTGGTGTTTGTATAAGATGTGTGTGTCTGGTGTGTGTGTCTGATGTGTGTATCTGGTGTGTGTGTCTGGTGTGTGTATCTGATGTGTGTATCTGATGTGTGTGTCTGATGTGTGTGTCTGGTGTGTGTGTCTGGTGTGTGTATCTGATGTGTGTGTCTGATGTGTGTATCTGATGTGTGTATCTGGTGTTTGTATCTGATGTGTGTGTCTGATGTGTGTGTCTGGTGTGTGTGTCTGGTGTTTGTATCTGATGTGTGTGTCTGGTGTGTGTGTCTGGTGTGTGTGTCTGATGTGTGTGTCTGGTGTGTGTGTCTGGTGTGTGTGTCTGGTGTTTGTATCTGATGTTTGTATCTGATGTGTGTGTCTGATGTGTGTGTCTGGTGTGTGTGTCTGGTGTTTGTATCTGATGTGTGTGTCTGGTGTTTGTATCTGATGTGTGTATCTGATGTGTGTGTCTGATGTGTGTGTGTGTGTGTACTATAAGTCTAAGTCTGTACTGTAAGTCTATAGTG
>CAAKHB010005766.1:0-13543 GCA_901007665.1 Aeoliscus strigatus | reverse complement strand
TTTCTGAGTGACAATCGAATAAGTTGACGGTCATGTCCCTTGCCGGTCTGTAACTTTGTTGTCCCCAGTGTCTGCTGCTTGACCTTGTTCTTATGAACTGCCGTCTTAGAAATTTTAAGGATGGAAGCAACCTGACGCTCACTGTATCCCTGTGCCAGTAAAGCCAGAATTGAACCTTTCTTTTCCTCACTCAAAACCTTTCTTTTCAACTCTTTTGGCATGGTCAGTTGTTATTATTTGACTCCAATTATTTTGAGGTACTACTACTACTGTTTTTGACGTCCAGCTGATCCTATTGCAACAGGACAGTGATGAACACAGTAGTGTTTTTATACATTTCCTCCTAAAAAAAGATTTGGTTCATGTGTTCACCTAATTAGTACCTAATTAAGCAGCATGTGTTGGAATTCAACAGATGCTGGAATGGATTTGCTGTCATACATATAGAGCTGATGATTTCAGAAAAAAATGCAGTGGTCTGTTAATGTTTTCCAGAGCTGGTATGTGCACGCCTGAAACAACATGTTAGCATAAGAAAAATGTGGCACCATTCTGCACAACGAGGCTAACAAACACTGGGTTTGCACTCTCCAGACAGAACAAGTCAAGACAGAGAGCTGAGCTGCAGGTAGCCATCTACGTAGCTTGTCACGTATCCATTCAATCAGTGGATCACCCTGGGGAGTTGATTTGCTGACAATGGGATGTAGACATCAAAATGCCTGGCATTAATTAAATACGCCCTTGTTCCGTGTATGTTCACGGAACTTTAGAGGGATATTGGAGGTGCTGAATACTCCCTTGTTATTGATGAAAGCACATACATATCTGTCAAGCAACCGTGTGTGGTAATCCACTATTTCAGTATCCACCTTTCTGGGTTTGAGAAAAGTGGAGGGTGAAATAATAAAGTATTTGTAACTTCAGGATGACATGACTTTGGGGGGGGGGGGCAAACTGTACTATGGGTACAGTTTTCCCAATCTGTCCACATGGATGTAAATTGACAATCTCTCCCCACAGTTTACAATCCGTCCACACAGATTGAAAAAACGTGCACACAAGTTATTTAATTTTCTGTTCCCGTAGCCTAGGGAGGCTTCATAGCAAAATTCATTTTTTATGGGATTGTTTTCACAGGCCTGGTTGCTTATTCCACATGATCACAAGACCACACCATATCAACCACAGAGACCTGGTCTGGCTACACTCGCTCGCATTCTCAAGCGAGCCAAAGAGCATATGTGGATGTAAGCAATAGTGATATTATATATTAATATGGTATATAGTATAGTATATAATATAATAGTAATAGTGTGTTTTAATATTCCAGCTAACTTTAAGCCCGAGTTCAATAATTAAATTTTGCTGATAGAGGAGAGATATATACAGGTTTATCATACTTTTATATATATAATATATATAATTTTATTTGATACCCTACTTAATGATTATGTTCAGTCTATATTGTATGTCTATTTTTTATTTTCAGAAGAAGTTCTCTTCCAGACTCCATTTGAACACACACACATACACAAGCAACATTCAACATAGGTAATATATTTGAATTTGGACAGCCTTCGTTGCAACCCTATGACATTGTCCTTTCCTGCCTGCGACAATAAAGCTTCTGCATGACCAGGACATTTATGCAAATCAGAGATAACTAAACTAGGCTCGCATATTAGGCATGACGCTGCTGCTGCTGCTGGTAGTATATACCGTAACAACATTGATGCGCTTATACTTTTGCCCTCTCTACAAAGTGGTTAGTTTGAGCACATTGGCACCACAACTGCAGGATATATATGCCTCCTTACAGCCAATCAATGCCCAGTGCAAGGAGATACAGCAAACATAAGCAATGAGGACAGAATGTTAGCACATCATTTGGTCTGCCTGGTATTTATGCAGAATGGAACAAACGAATCTAGCGGATCAAATGAAGACAGTGTAGGAAAAACGCAAACATTTGTCCAGACCTTGGTTTGGATTACTAGGAGTGAAAGCCCCTTATAGATGTGAGAAAGAGCATATTGGTTTTATTTATTTCACTTTATTTTATGTATCGTTTTCAGTGTCTTGAGAGGCGGATGCAAACCGGTGTATTCCCTGCCACATGTTTTGCCAATACAGACTCATTCAGTAAAAGAAATCCAAAGAGAGTCGTGGTGACTTTGTGGCGTGCTCATACTTACATACTACGTACATCTGTGCACATTGAGTCTGCACACTGCATGCCGGAGCTGCACACTGGAGGTTGATCGACTGAAAAAGTTTGTTTGGTTTAACTTTTAATATAACTGGTCACCAGTAATATGCCTTTGGCACTTTGAAGCATTCTGTAAATGGTCTAAGGAAGACACTAGAACGATAGGAGGTGGTGTTGCTGCAGATATGTCGGGCAAAGATAAAGAAAGCATAGAGATACTGTTGACGTTAAAAACTCAACTCAAGAATTGAGGAGATGACTGGGAATATCAGAATATCAGAGCTAGCAAAGCAGAGCCATGGGATTCACACACAACTGAACACAGACATTTGACTCTTTGGCAGAAAAGATTAACGTGGACACAAAAGCACCCCACCCAGGCTCTGATCTTGAGCTTGGAAGATATCCAACTGAAAGTTATGCAGCTTGACTCAAAGGGCCTCGGCAATGAAGTCATAACTGTTGCAGTAGAGAAAATGCATGGTCCGGGCGAGGACTGGGCCTTGTCCGAGTCAAATCCTGCTCCATGTACGAGAAGATTGATATATTACAGAAGAAACAGAAACTCATCGGGAATATAGTGAAGCAAACATCCCATCAGCAAAGTCTCACACTGATAGACTGATTGAAATCAGCTTCAAAGAAAAGAGGGACTGCCGGTTGGGCAGGAGATGCAGCAGTCTGGTGCAGAGAGGCAGCACAAGAGACTGCAAGTAGCTGAAGGCGGTGGCCTGTGAGGATCTACCCATCCCTCGACAGCCTTATTAACACCGGTACACTGGAATATTAAGGCATGGGCTCATTGGAATCGTACATTACAATTACATTTGCAGCCAGACCATTTAAGTGATGTGGACACTATTCTTACAAGCAACCCAATTGATGGCTGTCATCACCATGGTATTGTCACCACGGTTGACAATAAAGCTGTACCCTTTGAGAATACTCACTCACTCACTCACTCACTCACTCACTCACTCACTCACTCAAAGGCTCACTGCCTGTGAGTGAGTGAGTGAGTGGAAGAAAAAAAATGTTTACTGGAGGAGCAGAATGGCTTTAGAAAGGCTTGAGCCTGTATTGACCATGTTTACTCCATCACCACAGTTGTCAGAAATAGACTAATGCAAAACAAGTCATCATTTGCCTGTTACATGGAAATCAAGAAAGCTTAAAAATAGAGAAAATAGAGATTTGTTAGCCTTTTTGTTTAGCCTACCTGAAAAGGAAAGGACATTCTCTGGGGTCCATCAGTCATTTTATAAAGACCATCAAGCTTGTGTTAAGGTCAATGACCACTGCTCAGGGTAGTTTCCATCACTATTTAGGGTCACATATAGGGACATAAAGATTGTCTCTCTCCCACTCTGTTGTATTTATCAATAAATTAGCCCAGCAGATAAACCACCTAACACTGGGTTTATACTGTGATGGTAGTAATACAGTTTGACATGTTATTTTACTCTGAGGATATAGTTCTGGTTGCTGAAAATGAAAATGACCTGCAGAAAATGTTAGTGTAGAAAGTTGTGAAAGTTGGAGACTGATCATGATTTTAGGCCGACCAAGATTGAAAGGAGTGATTATTTATTTACAGTTTTACAGTTTTATTTTGGGTAACAAAAATTAGTGTATGCTGGGAACTATAAATATTAAGGCTTTATTTCAGATGAACATTTGAATTTTGAACATGACACATCTGTATTGGATCTGGTAGTAGGGCTCGAGGTGGTATCATAGCAAAAAATAAGCAACTGGGGGATTTGGTATGTGCTACCTACTCCAAATTATATTACACATGTGTCTGCCCAGTTATGGACTATATGACAGGGTTGAAACGTAAACGTACGGGTTCAACGTGAATTGAAACGGAGAATACAGAGTCGGGCTATACAGTATTTTTTAGGCGTCCAGAGAGGTACTCTCGCTTTAGCAGTAATGGGAGAAATAGGATGGGAACCTACGTGGGATGAGATGGAAGGGAAACATGTTAGCTTTATAGAACAGAAAAATATTCACCTGGGATGTTGAGAGGATTGTGAGAAGATATTTTAAGAGAAATTGGAGCTTCTTTTTTGTTTTAAAAGTTTTTATTAGTGCTGTAATTTTAATGCGTTAATTAATTACGCCGCAATTTAACGTTTTAAAAAATTTAATGCAATTAATTATCAGTATCAACGGTGGCGAGCCAATGCTTGCGCATTCAAATTTTGGCCCATTGAAGGACCCGTAGTCTTCTTGGCCGTACTATGTCACCTGCGCCGGCAAATTAACAAGGTAGTGGGCAACAATAACAGACACCGGGAGCTCGCGCTGCCAACCCACGCTAGCTGAATTGGGAAACAAATGAACAAATCCACAACAGAAAAATTTACAAATACAATCGCAAAGTGTGTTGCTGCTGATTGCAGGCCAATTTCAGAATTGTATTTATTTAACTGTATTTTACTGGTTTACTGGTTTGCGGATGTACTTGACCTTTACTTTTGGATTTCATTTATGAAGTTCACCAATAAAAAATTGGATTTCAACCCTTCTCTTCTTACTGTATTCAATTGATTAGTCATGCACTACAATTTTTTAATATCCTAGAATTCAAATTCTTTATCAGGAGACCTTTAGCAGATATGACATTAAAATGTGATTAATTCGATTATTTTTTTATCGACTGACAGCACTAGTTTTTATTTCTTTTCATTTGATACATTAAGACAGTTCAGTCGGATGATGTCACAGTGGATCCCTGGTGTCTGGTACATACATATGCATGCCAGTACAGCGTAATTCACACACTCAAATTAGAACTTAACATAAATAGCGAATATTTAATCACATCTGATCTTTACCATCTCCTCAATCCATGTCCTGTTGTTCTCACTAGCCTGTCATAAAGAAATGGTCCCATGGCCCACTCTCTCCTCCCCCGGTCATTATTAATTCTCGACAGCATCTGCTTGCACAATCACACACATCTGCTATTTCTGCCGTAGTTTCAAACCAGTTTTTATAGTCTGGTGCGGATGTACTTTTCCATAACCTGAGGATATATATTTCGAGCTGCTGTGACCACCCCAAGCTTTTTAACTGTAAAGTCATATTTTGACACTCACATTATTTGTGTTTTGTCACCTAATAAGCATAATCTTGGAAAGATGGATATCTTCAGAGCCTTCCCTAAGTACCTTATTACTGTCACCCAAAATGATTGTATCAAACTGCAGTGCAGCAAACAGAACTAATGCTCCACATGCGAACCAAGTCTGTGTGTTCAGTCATTGAACAGTTACACCATGAAGTGAAGAAGCCACAGAATTAAGACATGAAGTTAACCTCCGGGTTAATTACCAACCCAGAAACAAAGAGCAGAATCTAGTCTGATGAGAACACAGAAGGCCACTGTTCCACCGCTTCATAAACAGAAAATATCAAGCACATGATCAGATCCTTCTTCCATGTGTACAAACACGTGTTTGTGTCTTTGAGACCAAAGACTTACACTGTTGCAGTACCTCTGCATGTGTTTCATGTGCCAGTCGGGAATTTCCTCTTTTATTTGTTCCGAGGTAGAAAACAGAAAACATCTGAATCCAAGGAATGTCCATGTGCATGTTTACACAGTGTGTGTGTGTGTGTGTGTGTGTTTCTGCTGCAGGTTTACTGCTCAGTGTGGTGTGTTTGTCTTCAGATCTCTGCTCAGCCATAGGTCAACGCTTCCATGTGAGTCCAGAAACATGTCTGCAGGCGATGTGGCCTCAGAGGCAGTAAACCACTTTGTCACTTTGTTGACCCATCATTTCACACTATGTTGATTATGTTGGCGCAGGACGTGAGCCAGACAGCACAGCTTCAATCTCATTCTGCTTGCAGCAGTTAAATTTCCACCATTTACATGCAACTGACACGCAAGTCAATAGACCTCCTGACCTTCAGGGTCAAGTCCTAAAATTCTTCTTCTCCAATAATTCACTGGCCTGGTTCACATGTGCAGGACGTGATGGAGGTTTCCTGTTCAACACATTGCCAATACAAATCTCTACGTACTGTGTATATGTTGGTCTCCTCTTGTTATAAGATAAAGAGAGAAATGTGACACCAAAGTCAAGAAACATATGTTTTAAAATCAATTACCTGCCCATGTCACCTTTTTTAAGAAATACCAGATCATAAATGATCCATTCAGGAGTGAGTTGTACTGCATGATTGTGTCACACCTAAATGAAATCAGAGCTAACACCTAATTGTTTTCAGGCGTCAGAAGGTATTTTACTCCCTCTGTCCTCTATCATCCACCACTGCAAGTGTACTCTTTTGGCTCACGTATCCAGAAGGACATTTGGGAAAAGAGTTTTGCAACTTAGCTTAGACGTGAAACATTCTCACACGTACACATGGAGCTGGATCAACTCCAGACATCTTTGCTCAAATGTCCCTGAGAACGGCATCAGTGATTTTTGTGTACATACATCTGCTCATTGACAAAGGTAAAACTCTTTTTGCGTGTGAACAGTTGGCGTGACGACAGAGGTTTGATCCCCGTGTGACCGTTCCTCTTGTTGACTATTCTTAGGCTTGTTGACTTTGTGGCAGATCTTATCTTCAACGGGCACCCGGGTATTGAGCTGTGTATGTATGAGCGAACCTGAACAATAGTGTTTATGTTAAGGTGCAAACATGTGTTCACGCTAACAAGCTCACCCCTCACTGCCATGTGTCCACACATGACCCCCGCAGCACAAGAAACCGAAACACACTTTATTCGTACCGCTTTAACACTTTATGGTTCCACAGCAAGTTTTTTTACTTTGTCTCATTGTTCAGACGGAACTTTGTCTTGTCAGTCAAAAGTAAAAATATTTCTGAGAGTTAATTTAATTTATTGATATTTAAAATGGAGGAAAGTGACTCTGACTCAGTGAAACACACACTGATGATCTGCAAGTTCAGCTGATTCACTGAAGTCGAAGAAATCACACACACACACACACACACACTGTCTGCGGTGGGTGGTAGAGTGGGTCGTCTAGTCTAGTCTAATTACCAGTTCCATGTCAAGTGTCCGTAAGCAAGACACTGACCACACACTGCTCCTGATCATTTCACACACACACACACACACACACACATATGCACACTGACATAGACACACACATACAAGCAGGGATCATGAGATCCTATGTCCGTCTTTACTGGCCCCTGGTAAAAAGTAGCCCAGGTCAGATCAATAGACCCCCTTACACACACACACACACACACACACGTCTGCTGGTGTGATGAGACAGAACATCTGCTGTCATAAATGCCTCCTTGTTCTGGTTCCGATCTGTATCTTCTTCTTACCCTGTATCACGCGCTCAATGTATGGACATAAACATCGCACCAGTAAAAGACTGATTTGATCATGTTACAGGAGACGCATGAACATTTCATTTGTCCATTCTGTACATTTCACTTGTCTGAAAGCAAGCTGGATCTCGTCAGTATGATGCTTCAGTCAGAATCATTAATAAGAAAAGCCTGTGCTTATATTTCATGCAACAAACCAAATCATTCCACCAATGGAACCCCAAAGTGTCTGTTAAAAGTGTAACTGCTAAAAACTGCTACGGTATAAGAAAATGAAATAAACAGCCATTTGTACTGTGTCCATAGTCCATAGAAGCAGACAATAATATTTGTAAAATAAAAAAAAACATATTGCTGTCTTTTATGCATGGAAGGGTGCACACACACAAACACACACCGTTTCATCTCAGCATTTTTTTTTTTCAGTTTTACATGTGTTTCACGCTAGAAGTTGCTGATAATCGTCGAGATCTTATAATGGTTTTCATAAAGGAAAGCATTTCCTATTACTAGTGTGAACCTGAACTCCGAGGAGAGCCGAGGGAAACTCCTGTCCACATATCATATTCATATCAAAACCAGTGTGTAAGAATTTGTATACCCTCCAATTTAAAAAAAAAGAAAGAAATTGACACTAATGGTTCTTCTGCCAGAGAACGTTATCTGGACAATGTCAACCAGCTCTGGTGAGGGGCTCAGTCACCTCTGTTTAACGGATTAAATGTTTTTGTGGTAATTTAGGTCATCTCTAGGTCACAGTTCATACTGGAGCCAATCCCAGCTGTCAATGACATGGAAAGACAGATTAACCAATCAACTGATTAACCTGGCATGCTGTTGGAAGTGGGAGGAAGCCGGAGAACCTGAAGAGAACCCAAACAGACATGGGGAGAGCATGAAAACTGCACACCAGACAGATCCTCAGGCTAGGAATTGAACCAGATTATTTAGGTATGACAGGTTTTTAAATATTGTTATCCACTGGATTCCAGTGTGTGTGGGTGTATGTGGGTGTGTGTCTGTCTACTCATGCTCCAATGTGACTACAACCATTCAACAGACATCAAAGATCACATGTTGTGTACATTTTCTGTCTTCCAGACAGGAAGGTCAAGGATCATGTGGCGGGGTTGTGATCCTCCTCGGTCTCCTGGTGCTGTCATGAAGTGTGGTGGGTTAATAGCGCTGAGGAGGTGAAGAAGTCAGCGACACCGTCAGTGGCCCAGTGCACATTAAAAACAGACAAACGCTGCTGTCAGATGGGCTCACAGACTCGTGTTTCAGCGCACAGATGTGCGCGTGTTGTCCATTTGGTGGAGAAACGTATCAAAGCCATGGTCCCTTTTGAGATACAAAATATTTGCAGAGGCCAATTTGAAGAAGAAGGTTTATCTGCACCAATAAACTTTAAAGTATTTTTAAAGGTCATCAGTGGATCTCTGTTCCCACTGACGTACGAGGAGAAAAAAAAGGTCTCTCAGACTGCATGACTTTTATTAAGCTCAAACATCTGACACTTTGCTGCTGTTTGTTTCCTGCACAAACACAGGTCATTGTATAACTCATCCACAATCAGTTTTTGGATGAATGCTAATAATAGTCGTTGAGCACAGTCCAGTGGCGCTCACTGTGAATCTCAGACACCAATCCCATGCAGTAAAGCACTGCTCGAACTCGCAGGACTCGCAGAACTTTCCAGCATTTGGCTTCTTTCACCGCGCTCCGTGTCATTTCGCTTTGATTGTTTCATCAAATGAATCAATCAGTTTGTTTGCAGTTGACGTCTGACCACACAGCAGAGCTGCAGTCAGACATGCAAATAGACGTCTGGCGAAACCAAACTTTGGGAACAGTTATTCGAACAGAATGTTATTTGTTCAGCGTCAAAAAAGACGACGGCGCTGCTCCAAGTCGTTTGGAGCAGAACACGTTTATGAGGCGTGAAACGGACCTGCTGACATGGTGAGGAGAGAAATTATTGAGTGTGAGCTGGTATACAGCCGCCCTGAACACAGTGAGAAATGTCTAATGACTCGCGAACAGCCTGGTTTGAATTACTCAAGATTTTGTGAGTCGTTCTTCAGTGTGGTGGCTGTGTGTCTCTGAACATGTCGACAACAGTCGACTTGGCTCTCACCGTTAATCCTGTGAACAGACCGTCGAAAACAAATGTTGATTTCTGTGGGACTCTGAAATCACCTGCCAACAACTGGAAACATCTGAAAATATCATTTGCTCAGCAATATTTCTACTCCAGTGCAGCAAATTTATGTTTTCATGTCTTGACCATTCCCCCACGCTGCGCCTCCTAATTCATGTCAACAACATGGACGTTCATAGAGCACCGTGGCTCACTGAAGCTCCTGTCTCCTGCTGTGTTCATATATTCTCATGACATTTACAAGGACTTGTTCATGTATATTTATTGGAATCAAATAGTTATATAATCCAAATGTAATATTGTTTTATTTCTATTCTTTTATTTCTTTGCAAAATAAAAGTTTATACATTATAAAATAAATGTAAATAAAATGTGTTATCATTTATAATAATAATAAGAAGACAAACAGGATTTTCTCTTCTTCTCAACTCAATATTATACAATAATTTGTAATGTACACACATGAAAACATGTACTAAAGTCAACAGAATAATTCATTATAAAACGCTGCAGATGAAACAACCCTCGTCACTGGAATATGACCCGATTGTCTGTTTCACGTGGAGTGAAGCTGCTTCTGAAGGCGTCCTTGCACAATGACATAAAATAAAATCATCTTTTATGCATTTTGAAAATGAACTAAGAAAACATATTTATGGAGTAACTAACCCCAAAAAACACTTATCTGGATATTTAGTAGTTTTTATGATTGATTCTGGTCCAAATCTTAACATCGGGTTGGGTATTAGTGCACCTTTAAGAGTTTGTCCTGCAGCCATGTGTGTCTGCGCTGTGGGTACGTGACTGAGCTGGGGTGAAAGGTCACAGGCCGAATACACCAGCTAGGTTGTTTACTTTCTTCAAGTGACCATTGTGTTCACCATTTCCACCATCACATGTCACTTGGTCACAGTGTCCTGTTGAAGCTTGTCCTCGATCCCCCCACCCCCCCAACACACACACAGTGCTGATCCCGCACCCAGAATGAATATGGGAATTCAACTAAAGCACAATGTAACGTTGCTTACAATAGATCAATAACAACAACGATAGTAGCAGCAAGAAATAAAAACTACTTTCACCACTGTTTACTATTGATTCGTAAAGAAATTGTTAGGCGGGCTGACGCCCGAGGTTTGGGAGCGGACGCAGAGGTTCACTCCAAGGAACAGTCAGCTGGGTCAACAGGCGGTTTATTGCACAAGCAGACAGACAACACGGAATAATGGTAGAAAACAGGCTGAACCAACAGTTAACCAAGAACAAAAATCGCCCACAAGGCGGAGTCCAAAACACAAACTGAAAATCGTGCACTACGGCAGAGAATAAAGACCTGGAAGAAACAAACTGAGAATCACCACGCTCTACAGCGGCTAAATAGAAACTAGGAAGTAACAAACAAATCACGCAGAAACGCGGAACAAGAAAGCGAGTAGAGTGCGAGAATATGAGGGTACGAAATAGATTGCTGGAGAGAAAGGCGAACACACAAACAATCTGGCAGCGGAGTGCAGCCAAAACACGGCTTAAGAGCAGGAGCAATCAGCGCGCTTATCTTATTCTTATATCTTATTCTTTTTCGTTTGCTTATTTTACTTAAACCATGAATATACACATGAAGTTTTTGTGCGAGTGTATGAAAAATGATTGTGAAATTGACTGCTGACTCCTAGGGCACCAAATTGGTCAGGTCCAGCTCTGGCAGCTCATTACCTCCAAACACCACACAGACCAGAACACACGGCCAACGGCTGCGGCCGATGCGTTCACTGCCTGTTTCATGTTTTGTATTTACGTAATATTTGTCGGTTTGAAGTCTTTTTTCAGCAACTTCTTCAGCTTGTCAGATTCTGTCTCAGTGAATGAATTACATGGATCATGGATCAGCTGCAGGTCAGAACATGGGGTCTGAAACTGAAGAAGTTTGGTGTCGCTGTAGCAAGTTTACTGCTCCATAGCCACATGGCTCCACGAGGGACGAGAGGAAACATCTGAGGAACAAATCAATCTCCCATCCTCTGCTGGCTGCCTCCCTTCTTCCTTCCATGATTCCTCACTCTGTCTTCCTTCATTCCTTTCCTTACTTTGTTGAGCCCCTCCCCCAAGTGATGATGCTGGTGTTTCCACAGAAATATGAAGCAGCTGTTCAGCTTGGTGTCAGCAGCCAGCAGCTGACAACAGCTTCCACCCCTCTGGATGCAGCAAAGCCAGGACATTAACTGTGATGGGATGTGATGTTCCAAGCTCTAAGCCAGTTCTAAGCCAGAACCTGTTTGAAATGTTGTAAGAGGCAGAATCTCCTCTCGACAGGCTTTGATGGTTCCATTAGGTCAGACGGAAGAGCAGAAACCTGAAACACTAAAACTGTCTCTCGTCAAACCAGAACATTCCTTGACATGAAATACTGGGAAAAGAGGTTATAGATAGATATAGATATAGATATAGATATAGATATAGATAGGCACAGATATGCTCCCTCCCGGCAGTAATGGGTCACATAAGAACTTCATTCAGAGAGGGACGCCAAGGCCTGGTGTTGTAAAAGTGATGAAACAAACCGGGGTCATAGAACACAAAGAAGATCTGAGTAAATACACCCTCAACATTCCTGAGGAGCAGACACACACTTGCACACATGGGCTGGTGCAACAACACCTTTGTCTGCGGAAAATGTCCGCTTGAAGACCATGGCTGTGTTATCTGACAGCATGTCCATGTTTTACATGTATTCTATGAAATCTGTTTGGTAAAATAGGTTTGATCAACTCCAATTCATACGAGTACAAACTTCCAGACCCAGATGAGAGACAATTTGAAAACGTAAAATGTGTTGTTGCCACTGGAAGTTACTGAATGGAACACCATGAACTCTTCCCGGTCAATAAAATCTGTAGTTTTACCAGAACTGTCTCATGGTTATTTGGAAGCACTCTGATCTTTGAAAGGTTTAATTTAATTTCAAGAAATGTACTATTATGATCATTATTGGAGAATGAGAGACACATTGTGATGTCAAGTCCAGTTCATGGTAAAATGTCAGAATGGGCATTACTATGATGTATTATTATTATTGGTGGGTCTGCCAGCAAGAGCCAACCTTGGTGAAACCAAGGGACCGTTTGACTGGCTCCATCGGGAATCGCGTGCTATGACTCCGTCGCGTTATAGCGTGCACGGATTACGAAATATGCACGAAAACGTGTGCGATTTTTGCCATAGAAAATGAATGGGAGCGCACTAAAAGAGCGCATATCTCGGACAAATCTCACCCGACCGAAACAAAAATACATCGACGCGTTCAGAGTATCGGCCCGGTCCCAACGGTGTGTGCTCGGTCCAGATTTGACCTACGGCCTGCGAACAGTCAAAGGTCAAAGGTCGCCCATAGACAATGAATGGGCGCATATTTTACATGTCTCGCTGTGTCCTCTGTGTTTGATCGATTGACTTGAAATTTTACTATGTTGTAGTGTTCTGTGTCCCCTTTAACATGTGTAATTTGCAAAGCGTCACGTCTTTTCGTTTTCACGCTACAGTGACTTTTTTCCTTCAAAAACATGTTCTGGACCAAACTTCCAATTATGCCAAATCCCCATCCTCAAAAAAAATCTATAAATTATATACCGTTGCAAAGGTCTTCTTCCTCTGAAGCCGGGAAAAATGAAAGCGTATTTATGCGATGTACGGTTCGCACGCTACGGGCCCGAAAGCGGCCATTTTTGCTTAAAATACATGTTTTTGCCAAACTTTAATTTATTCCCAATCTTTATCCTTAAAAAACATATATAAACTATATACCGTTGGATAGGTCTGCTTCCTCTGAAGCC
>CAAKHB010005764.1:2154-13638 GCA_901007665.1 Aeoliscus strigatus | reverse complement strand
AAAAAAAAGAGTTAAGAGAAAGAAAGAATGAGTGCACCTGCAGCTGAATAATGCACAGTAATGTGATCTCCAGTGCAAACAAGCAGATGGGTTTCGACTGCGCCGCTGCTGCTGCTGCTTCTGTCAACTCATCTAGTGACCGGCTGCGCTCTGAATAACCAGTCTACGTGAATGGAACCATTTGTAGTCCAAACAGATGATCGTCAGTCAATATTCAGACGACAGCCTAAGCCTCCTCTTATGACTGACATTTGTCACCTCTGCTGAAGAGCATGTTTGTATGTATGTTTATGCAACAACAAATGACTAACCACAGGAATAAGACATGAACTCCCAGGGCAGATTTTTTTTGTTGGGCCGAGGTGAATATCTCTGCTTTCCCTGTGGATTCCTAGTAGCGCAACTGAGATACCATGAACCCAGCTTGTAATCCTGCTGCACAATACCTGTATTCTTTTGCTGGCTGCTTTCTTGTTTGCCCCATTTCACAACTTTGTATGAGGCTTTCATGCGCTCCAAAGGCCTTTGCAGCGCTTTGATTCTCTCATCTTTCAATCTACCTTTCTATGTTTTTCCACTCTAACTGCCTTCCTGCAAATTCTCACTGCTTCACATACAATTGAAGGATGTCAAAGCAAAAGCAGCGGAGGGATTTCTTGTTGTTTTTTTTTTCCCAAACCGTAATCAATTATGACTGACCACGTCCGGAACACTTAGAAGTGAGCTAGGTCGTCAGTGTTTCCCCTACCATCGTAAAAGGGGTCACCCACGCCGTCACCACTTCTGTTAATTATCACCCCAGAAAATGGGAAATAATTTCTCACATTTGTGAATATTTGACATATAAAACATCAAACATCACCTACTCATGTCCGATGTGGAAACATGTGTAGACTGTAAAAACTGTAAAAATTGTATTAACTCTGCCTAAAACTTGGTATTCGAGTGTAATTCAAACAACAAAGGACTGAAGTGAATAACTAGCTGCGCATGTCTATATAAATATGATTCTGGCCTTTGAGCGTTTTTAAAGCCCCCCCTGCCCCCCTCACCAGCGTGACGGGCAGAAGGATAGTGAGCAAGGCGATGTGATGCAGCACCAGCAGGAACTCCTTCCGGACGAAGGTGTTGATGGTCCTCAGTGAATGCTGCTTGTACTCCTTCAGTCCCTTGACGCGGAAGCGGTGGTAGTGGCTGAGGTACATGGCGAAGATGTCATACGTCATGTACGGCACGCCGTACCAGATGACGAAGTAGGTGGCCAGCCAGTGCCTAAGGAGAACAGGAGTTCATCGAAGTGAATCTATCATGTGTTGTTTTCACATCACTCACACCGTTAGGGCTTATGTTACAGCTTCGCTTGACTCACGTTACATGACATGACTATTTGTGGTATCAGAAAACGATCAGCCACGTTGCTGTCATTACGGTAATCCAATTGGCTCTGTCGCTGAGAAGAGCCGAGTCGTTACCGTAATATAGGCAGCATGGGTGTGAGGTACAACAACTTTCAGCCACCGTCGACATTTCAAACAGTCGTGTAACTACGATACTCCAAAGTACGCAAGCGTGTATGCATCAATACAGTCAGTCTTGAAGGCTTAAGGTTTAGTTTAGGCTTAAAAGAAGTTTAGGTTTAAAACCCTTGAGCCACCAGGTGATCTGCTGGCTAACTGGAGGCTCTTTAGCTTCAGCAGCAGACTCATTTCACCCATTCGCTTTGTCTCGGACTAACAGGCGTAGTCATGTAAGAGCTGTACAAGGACCTGCCGGCTCGTCCCAATGACCACTGATTACTGATGGTTAATTATGTGCACAGAAAAGAGAAAAGCTGCAGGCTGGAGCCGAAGTGAGCTACTGACCGCTGCCACTACTACTACTACTCTTTAGCTCTTAAGGTCACTGGATGGAGATTAACAGCTCAGTCCACAGGGAAGCTCAGGGTAGAAATGACGGCTGTTGTACATGTTGTTGTATTAACAGGAAGCAGAGAAGTGTTTCCCCTGGCCGAGAGGAGTCGTGAGCTCTTTGGGATGACGTTACAGAACGATTTGCATACATCGCCTTGTACACAGCAAAAATGATTTTAAATCAAAATGTCTAATTTCTACTTAAAAATCTCTTTACACAATGAGAAAATGACTTTTTTTACTGTAAAAAAATCCACCAGTGGAGTGTTTTTTTGGTCTTATTCCTAGCAAACATTCTTGTTTCAAGTGTTCTTGTTTGGCGTGAAATTTAAAAAAAACACCTGACTTTGTCTAAAAACAAGGTACTTTTTCGGGTGATGTGTCTTATTTAAAGTGTACAGAGATTTTATGGCTAAATGAGACGTTCTGACTAGAAATCACACAAATATTCTTGGTAAGATTTGGGTTTTTTGCAGTGTTTTTGTCTGTTGTATGTATCTACAAAGTGAGATAATCTAGAGCATTAAGATCCAAAGTCTGCTACTGGGGAAGATTGGGATATCTGATGATGATGATGATGATGATGATGATGCACAAAGCCAAGTGGATCTGACAAAAGCTAAATGTAGCTCTGGATCCAACGTGTGATGTTTGAGACATCTGAACATCACAAGGAACAAACAGCTGTTTGTATTTCCTGTTCCAGTTAAGTCCAGTTAAGCCCAAGTCTGAAACGTTATCAGTGACTAAACAGGTAGAATCCTCCGGGAACTTCTAGAACCGACTGGCAACGAGGAGCAACGGGGATGTTCAGACCGCCGACACCGCTGCTGTAACCGTCAATGCACCTTGATTCTTTGGTCTGGACTGGACATTAGTTCTCAGCAGTGACCCTGACTGGTTGTTCCACCGAATGACTGGAAGAAGAATGATTATTAAACACCTTTAATGCATGAACTAGAATATATTCCATGCTGTGGTAACGGTATCTTTTTCTTTTTTTTTGCCTCACAAACCTTTGAGGCCATGACGGTGCAACGAGGTGACAGATTGGGCTGGAGTATTAGTTTGCATAGGTCTCACTCAAGAGCATGTGTGTGATAAGCTCCAGGCCTTGTGCACGTCACAGGACGGTGCAACTGAGCAGTGAGGAATTAAAGCCAGTCAGTGAGGGGGAGGGGCGTAAGAAGATTAGCAGCCTGGAACTGGGACTGCCCAGGTCTGGCCGCTAACTCTGGAGGACTGATTGGCCCAGCATTAGCTGCAAGTCACACTTTCCTAAACGGCACCACGAGGCTAATGCTATGCTAACATGCTGCCAGGTGGTTGATTTGGAGGACGGGCTCGGCTGAGTGGACGGCATGTCTTCGAAGAATCCGGTGACTTTGGTGGAAAAAGGGTTTAATCATTGCCTCAGACCACGCCGCGCTCCGTTCGCAAACATTAACCCACCAAGTTAAACCCTGATGTTTGTTTGACCCTCCAACGTGCTCATTCTCGGGCCTACGACTTCTACGAAGCATCCGAGGGGGATGCGGGACATGACATGAGCGCTAACCTGTCGTTAATGACGTTGCCCCGGCACGAGGACACAATGATGACTCCTGCCGTGGTTGCCATGACAGCATGGATGGAGGACACCAGTCTGAGAGAGACAAGACAAACAGGAAGGTGAAAGAATCACGTCATGTAAAAGCGACACATTTGTCATCAACATTTAGCAGAGAGCACAACACAAGATCTATGTGTCGTTTAGAAAAAGATGATCATGAATCGTGTCATTATAACAAGTTTTTGCAATATGAATTCCATTTTTTATACTGGGGTGATGTGCAATACCATTCTTTTGTATAACGTACTGTATGTACATAAATATATTACTGTATATTTGACTTACATATGAACACTACAGTTCTTATTTTAATGCTTTTACCTGCACATCTGATTTCATTTCTACCTTTATAACTGCTCTATTTTCTACTATCTTATATTTCTATTCTTGGTCGGAGCTGCTGCGACAAACAAATGTCCCTCTGGGGACTGACAAAACTATTTCTGATTCACATTCATGTACTTGTACTGGATGATTGTGATTTAACAGCATGGTGAAGAAGCTTCCGAGGTGAGGTGAGGTTTTATTCGATTCCAAACGGGCCAATGTAGGTCAAGTTCTTACACGTGTCCCTTCAGGTGAGCCAGTCGAGCAAGTCCGACCTACAAGTTCAGTGTACCGCGATGAGATTAGCGGCACATAACCTGGACTTTACTCGTCTATAAACAGACCTGTGACACAGGAGAATTGGGTCCATCTCTATTTGAGTCGCTACAACACAAACGATGCATGTCGACGTCATTGGAGAAGTGGTTCAGAACAAACACCACTTATGTCCACTTTTATCCCCAGTTTGTTCTACTCTGAACGCTGGCGTCTCCACGGACACGGCTCTTGCTAGCTGCACCGACAGTTAGAGTCCAGTCAGAAAACGTCGGTGTGTTTGGAGCGATGTAGAACTCTTCACCAGCTCTTCACCGTTAAAGCCTGTTTCCGGTTTGAATCTTGAGCTACCGTAGGTTACCGTAGACAGACCCCACTTCCAACACCCACATTCATACACCGTTTGTACACCGAGCTGCCAACACATTCACACACTTATTGGGGGGGGGGGACACTTGAACGAGGCCTCTGAAGGAGCTGGGAATTGAATTCAGATTTGTCCCCTTGTGTGTAAACTGATCAATAGGGATCAAATTTACCTTAAGGGAGCAACTTGTCATCAGGCAAGAAACTACTAGGGCCGGGCATATCACCCACTCTCTATTTTCATAGATAGATATATTTTTAAACGAGATGCAACTGTTCAAGAGAACCAATTGGACTGAATCTGAGTGAAAAGATTTGTTTGCTTCACAGTTCATCCGAGTGCAGGTCACTCACAGACAATGAAACTTACACAAGTGTCGCTAACTTGGCTGTGGATGTACTTACAAACTTGTTTGTAAGTACATCCACACGTGAAAACCCGGGTTCATCCTGTCATTCAGTGAAGACCTTTTTAAAATGTGAAAATATCGAATAAAATACTGAGATATGACTTGAGTCCATATCACCAAGCTCTAGGAAGTACTACGTTATTGTAGTTGAGCCCAGTACACTCCAGACGTTCACTGCATCATTTTCATGGGACGATTCGATTTCATTCGACGAATCAGGTTCACTCAACTGTGAAATGAATGAATCAATCGGTGATTCAGTCGTTTGTTCACAACGCCACATGAAACCATATATGGTGACTGTGATGTGACGTTTCCCTTCGTGGGGTTGAAATTTTAAGTCTTGAGTGTCTCATAAAGGGTGAAAAAGGACACTCACGACAGCAGGCTCAGTCCATGTAGCAACTTTTCCCGAATTAAGTGAAATAAGTGAAGCCAAAGGTTTGTGAAAGCTTTGAATGAAATGTAAATCCCAAGCAAATTTAAACATCCAAACCACGGCGACGCAAGGGGCCTGCATGCAAATATATTTGCGTTTTAGTTTTCTTTCTTATCATGGATGTGGTGAGACTGGAATTTGACCGGCTACGTTCCCAGGTCATGTGTGAGTTGGTGCGCTCCTCTTGTGTTAGCAGCTCGCTGACCTTTTAGGCCAATTAAAACAGCTCGCTGGTGATAACGGTCTCCTGTAAAACAACAGGACTCGATGCATCTGGGAGTGTTCCTGTTTGACACCGTCACCTCACACCGATCGCCGCGGGAATGAACCCACACCCACACACACACACACCCCTTCACGAGATGACACAGACATCAACGAGCACGGCAATGAAGTACATGTGAGCAGAAACTACAAAACCCCAGGGCCTGAGCTGGGAAAGACTAACTGGCCTGTTTCCACACACACACTCTCCAAACACACACACACACATTTTAGCCCCATGCCTCGCTGCCTTCTAAGGCTGTATGGTTGCATAGTCAGTCACAAGACCCAGATTTTACACAGCCTATTCATTGTGCGTCTGCCAATAACCCCCTCGCTCCACGGATGAAAGGTTGAGGGTGACGGGGTGAGGAGCGTGCAGAGGGGAAAACGGGAAGAAATTCTTGTTCTGTGAGGCTGTCTTTTCTTTCCTGCTGTGTGAGTCCAGAGAACCTCAGCTTTTCTTTCACTCAAGTCACCTGACTGTCTCCTTTCCACCAAACCGCTGGTTATTTCACGCGACGTAATCTGTAGCAGTGGAGTGAAAGACAAGGTGACAGCTGGAGCAGTTTCCCTCCACAAACCCAAAACTGCTGAATGAATGTTATTTCAGTACCTGGATGATTCCTCAGATGGAGCTAACTTTTCAGCCTAAAGAATGCAGGGTGGGAGGTGCACCAATGTTTTTCTGAAATGTTGTTTTTATTGTTCTGTAGCACTTTTATGTAGTTTGTTTTTGTTTGACTCCCAGGTTTCCCTTGTAAGAGACGTCTGATCTCAAAAACAACAAAAAAAAGTAATTCGAACCCATTCCGGGAAAGTCCTTGATGCATTTAAATATGTTACAGCTGAAAAAATAAAACTATTTATCCACATGATTTGGTTAAGTGCCTGGATTTTCTTTAATAATGAAAAAAGGTCAAATATGGATAATGTCTGGTGACTTTCCTGCTCAAATGAAGTTTTAATATTAACTACAAGACAAAAGTAATGATGAACAGCGATGTACAGTTAATTGAATGCATATTTCAGGGCAGATTTTTCAGATCTCTACGTTTTTTGGGTATGTGCGCTAATGAGGCGTGGATGCTGTGTGCTTTGGAGCAGTTACAGTAGATATAGATACACTGTGACATCGCCCAAGGCAACGGACGCATGTAAGAACAACATTTTCCGTCAGATGAGCATTAGTAAATTAGTGGCAGCGTTCTTCAGTGCTTTCCTCTGCACAGCTAACTCAGCAGTCAGCAGTGACCAGAGCTCAGAGGAGGATTAGCCTGTGTGACAGTGTACAAATGAGCACTGAACCACAAACAAGTGGTCAACGTGCATGGAAGGTACAGAGATTAGTGGTCGGTCGATGTGTTTTACTGTGAATGTCTGTAGATATCTAAATATCACACCCTGTTTGGTTGAAAAAAACAAACAAAACACTGCTAAACAGCACAGTAAGAGTTAGGAATTAGTCTGGTTTGAATCGATAAGCTCAAATTTAAAATGAACAGGGAGAGAAATAAATGAAAGAATAGGTTTTTGCATAAATCTATTTGCTAAGCTATTGTTTTTATATAACCTTTATTTAACCAGGTACGTCAGTTGAGAACTAGTTCTCATTGTCAACAACGATGTGGCCACAAGATGTCAAGATGTAAATTATGGCAGGACAATGTACTCTGATTATTCACAAATATGAAAAAACAAAAAAAGGCGAGGTTGTACATGATGACCACAGACTATTTACTGGAATTAACCGTCATACTTAAATGACTTTGGGGATCATAGTTGTGCTCTTTTATCTAAAAAGACACAATAAGTTTAAGTGTTTTAAATTGAAGTCAGTCATACCTGAACCTGAAACTTTCATTAATTTGTTCAATGCTAATTATCAACTATGTATAATGAGAGGTTCATTGGATGAAAAGTAAACGAATCCGCTTCTCATAAAACCACCATCCAGAAGCGGACTGGACGCTAGCGTCACACCGCTAGTCCGGCTACAAAGCTACACCGGGCGGGGAAGTGTCGGTTCGGCCGGTGGTGGAGAACCACCGAACCCACAGAGGAAGAAGTTTACCTCTCGCTGACCAGCACCACGTCGGCATCGCTCCAATGTCTGAACACACACGGCAGGATCCTCCTGAAGGCGAAGAACAGCCCGGGGAAAACTACGGCGCCACAAGCTAACACTTGGAACATCCTGCCCGTCTTTTCCTCTGCGGCTGCCTGGAGACCTGACCCTCTTCTGGGAGAGCTGCGCCGGTTCGCCCCGCTCGTTACATGCGGCGGTGAGGCATTTCTCCAGCGGCCGGTGTCGGTGCTTTGTTTTTCTTTTTCTTTTTTCACCGGGAACGGTCCACTCACACCATCCACCACCAGCAGCGGCAGCAGCAGCAGCAGCACCGAGTGTCGAGCTGGCGATGAAGGAGCACCACACAATTCCGGTTAAGGCTTTCACAGTAAGAGTCATGACCTGCCACCGGAATGGAGACAGAACTTCCGGTGAGAGGCTTTTCACAATAGAAAATTTACTGCACATTTTTGCAGCTGGAGATTAGTACAACAAACATGGATCTGACTCTTACAAATCAGAAATGTTCTGTATTAGAAATAAATTATATTCATCATTTTATATTGTAATAGTTTGCATAGTGATTCAAGGTCACAAGTGATTAAAAGTTAGACAGATTTTCAAACTAAGTATTCTCAAATGGTTTTTACAGTGTGAGTAGCTACAGCATTGCTAAGTGAGAAATTAAGGATTAAGTGTACCAGAGACTCAAGGACAGACCAGCAATAGGTGTTGCATGTAGAGACAATGAGGGGACAGAGGTGAGAGAGGAAGCTTAGCTTCTAATCGCTGCTAAAAAGTCCAACAGGTCATGTCCGTCCTCCTCTGTCCTGCGTGCTGTGTCCTTCAATGTCAAGGCCTCGAGTTCAGAAAGGTGTATAGGAAGCGTATTATGGGTTGTGACCAAAAAAACTGTTCCAAATAAAAACTTTGAAGTTGGAGCGACTTCAAAGTTCGTCTTTGATGCGCAAAAATGTCACGTGACCAACATGAAACTGCACCGGTCGCCGTGGCGACTGGTCCAACCATCCAATCACTGAAGGACCAAATTATGGTACATTTCTCTTTATGGAGGCTTATGGATCGTACGTCACACAGAGGGACAAATGATCAACAAGTAGCCACAGTTGCAATCATGATTGAAAAAAGATTTAAAATGAATATCTGCCGGCTCTCCAACAAACCACTGAAGCCACACAGTTTACAGCCCCTTTATAAGTATTATTGACGCAGATCCTGATGGGAGGGTCAAGAAGATAAAACAGCCGTAAATGTTGCTGCCTGACAAATTGGTCTTATTGTGGCAAAATAAATCACTGCTCCGAGTACCTCAGGTGAGTAAAATAGTTTGAAAATACATAATCTGCCTTGTAATATAAGTCAGATAAATTTCTCACTAGAACTGAAATGTATTAAAGTAGTTTTTTTAAATTTTTCTAAACAATGCAGCTATGTGATAACACTTTGTTTGATTTTAACGTATTATTATCATTATCATTTACGTATTACTTAGGTATAATTTAATGTAAGTCCAGTGTTGCAGCCTGGAGCCACTCATGTGCTGCTGTTGGTTTCCAGATGCCGGGTGACGACTCAGAAATCACCTTTTTGGACACTGAATGTGTTTAATTTCACAGCGGTACAATGACGGTCATATTTCCAACACTGGTTCTTTGCCTTCTTTGTGCAGGTAAAACAACAACAACAAAAATAAACTCTCCCTCTTTCTCTCTCTCTCTCTATGTATATACATATATATCATATATGTCAATGTTTCAGTTAATCCCTAAATATATCAATCTTTCAGATGAAGCTCAAGGAAATTAAATCAAAATTAAAACAGACTTTTAACAAAAAGAAAGCAAAACCACACACAGTCAATGTGTCTACTTGCTGTCATTTCTGTGGAAGAATGTGCTCCGTGTCCTTTCCTCCTTCCACTGTCTATCTGTTACTTTTAGAACTGATTGTAAGATTTTACTGATTACGTGCAGTTATTTAAGTTAGTTAAGTACCTGCCTGCCCCCTGAGATCCTTAGTTGTTGTTGTTGTTATCAGGTCTGGAGACTGTTGAATTGCACCATAAATACTGTGTTCATGTTGGTTTCAAACAGTGAATCTGTGCCGAGCGCAGGCGTCACCCTCCACGCCGGCACCTACACAAACCAACAACAGGACCACAGAGAAACTCCTCAGCAGGCTCCTCACCTCAACAGCTCCTGGGTCTGGAGGCGGAGGTGGAGGCTCACCCGAGGGGCTTCCAGCAGGCGTCATCGCCGGCATTGTCATGGGCTGTCTCTCTTTGCTGTCCGCCATTTGTGAGTGACACCCTCACTTCCTGCCTCGTCAGTCACATGTTAAACATTAACAACGCTGAAGGACAACAAGGTTCTTCATGGGTGACATACAGCCTCGTTCAGTGGGCGGGTCAAGTAGCCAGATAAGAAATAAGATAAAATGAAATGGAAGAAAACAATAGAATAAAATGAAATTAAATGAACAGAATAAAGTAAAAATTAAATAAAATAAATCGACTAAACTAAATTTGGAAAATGGACAAAAGCCAGTAGAGAATTGATGCTGTGTTATCCGGAGCTGGAGTTCGATCCTTCACAGTTGAAGGGGCCTGATTCAGATAATGCGGTTTCATACATAAAACATAAAATAAGTATAGATGCAGCATGTGTCAGTCGTAGAAGAAGCTCGGCCTCTGCAGCGGTGTCAGGAATGAGAGTTAACAGTAAACTGCTGAAGATGATGGCTGTGTTGTTGCAGGTGGAGGTGTCGTGGGAGCGCTGAGGTACACGGGGAAACTCTGAACACGGCCCTCAACCTTTGACCTCAGCTGCGTCCTGTCCCGTCACACCTTGTTTGGACCTTGTTTTGTCACGCTAACGGTTTTGTTTTTAAACCTGACGTGTTATCGTATCATATCTGTGTTGTGAGACAGCAGCCGATTCCGGATAAAGTCCACGTGTATCATCGGTCTGATGAGGGGAAACGGTTCAACCATCGATTGGTATCAGCTTGGAGCTCTGAAATGGAGTCAGCTGGCTGGCTAACGTCAGTAAAAGGCGTTAAAGGTGTGGATGGAAATCACAGGACTCAGGCTCTTTTCTTTAAACTGACCAAAAAACAAACAAACAAAAATAATAATAATAATAATAATAATAATAACAGTAACAAGCGTGGGAGTGCGTGTGTGTGTAGGGGGCAGGGGGAGCAGGGCCAATAGTTTTCTGTGTGCTTGTAAAGAAATTAAATAAACATGTGACAAGTGAAGTCCCAAGTTTCCACTTTCTGTGCACGTGTCTGTGTTTTCTTGCGTTCTCAAAACATGCCGAACCCTCCGGAAGCTCCCAACAAAGTGTCCCGCCATTTCTTCAACACCTGCCGTTACGCGATATCTTATCTTTTTTCAAATGGCCTTGACTCAAGCAGATCCTCTGTCTTAGAGCTAATCACACGCACACACACACACACACACCCCCCCACACACACACACACACAAAATGAAAAAACGAAAAAAGTTACAAGAGAAAATAGTGAAATTTGTACTTTATATATTCCAATTTGAAAAGAAACATCCATCCTATGTGTGTGTGTGTGTGAGTTTTGCTGCTGCTGCTGCAGGAGCCAGACGCGTCGTCGCCCTCTGGCGGCCGCAGCAGGAACAACAGCAGCTGTTTGGTTATGTGGGTCAAAGGGGTTTGTGACACAAATCCAACCTGACCAGAATCTGCTCATTAAGTCTGTGAGTTCACAGCAGGACGCACACACTCTCTGACCTCTGCATGCAGGTTTTTCACCCC
>CAAKHB010005763.1:8406-22320 GCA_901007665.1 Aeoliscus strigatus | reverse complement strand
TTCCTTGTCACATGACAGGGGTCAGCTCAGTATACAGCCAGGTAGGGGGGTGTGTCAGCACATAGTACTTGAACTCAGTTTTCTGTCACCTGTCTGAAACAGTTGAAAGTGATGCTGCACCCCCACTCTTTATCCATTAGCTGATGTCGAAGTGAGGAGTGTGTGAACATCGAAATATTCACCAGTCATGTGACATTCATGTCAGCTTCATCTGTTCATCAAGTCCTGTTGCTAGCAAACACCAGCGTATTATTCCATCTTGGTTGTTCCTTGTCTGGTGTGTTCCAACTGTACCCAGTGTCCAGGGCCGTAACTCTGTGATGTCATTATGTCATTCCCGTGTGACCAGTGCTTTGACTTCCGCTTTCATCACAACCTCTGAGGTCCGAATAATGGTTTCTACTTCGTAGAGAACAACCAACATGGTGTGATAGTCTACGTACAACTACACCGTCGCAATGTTCCCATTGACAACAAACCAACAGAAATGGAACAAAAGCCCTAAAACCACCGTTTATACTGACAGATGTCACTGAGCTACTGACACAGCATTGAATTCTGAACTCTGGGTCACACGTCTGACATCCAAGGTGAGAGGTTCCGTTCCCAAGTTCCTTTCCACAGCGCGGACGACGATTGGAACACACAGTTCCCGAGTGCCGGTTCATGGTGTGTGCTAACGTACCCCCCTCCTCCTCCTGTTCCACACAGGTGAGGCAAAGAGGGAGCACAGGGAGCAGCTGAGACAGAAGAGAGCAGAGATCGCCAGGTGTTGGATCAAATACTGTCTCAACCTCCTCCAGGATGCCAAGAAAGTGCTGGAGGTAGTTTCATGTCTTCCTGTGAACGTGTATAAACCGTTACGGGTCTCGTCTGAACCGACGTGTGCTCGTTACCAGGACAACATCGGGGAGCTGGACACTGATCGTCAGGAGGAGATGCAGAGAGCCAGGCGGCAGGAGGAGGAGGAAGAGAAGGGCAGGAAGGGAGCTCTGCTGTTCGGCTCCGAGGACACGTTTGACTTAATCGCCAGCCTGGAAGAGAAGGTCCATGTTCTACGTCTGATGTACTAGCATGTGAGCGTGGACGTCAACTGTCTGACCGCTGCCGCCCATGAAGGAATGAATGAAAATACTCATGTCCGTAGTCGATGAACAGCAGAGACGTGCCCCAGTAGTGGAGCAGCACTCACAGCGTCACTCCAACTGTCACTCACAGGTCCAGTGTCTGCTGCCGCTGGACTTCACTGAGGCGAGAGCTGTGTTTCTGGTGGGGCAGAATTACATCACACAGGTAGGTACGCAACACACACACACACACACACACACACTTGTGTTGTCCACACTCAACAGCTGACCATCTCATCTGGACCATTTATTTGACACTCATACGACGCTCATACTTGTAGGCCACTGGGTGGAGCAGTGGAGCAGACACAGGTGTACTGTGCCAGTGTTAGTCAGTCACACGTGGTCTCTGGGATCTGGGATTGTCCTCGTGTTGATCATCACCTCATCACCTGATCACACAACCTGCTCTCAGCAGTTCCATTGTCTGACTAAGCTAGCCGCGGGCTAGGTGCTCATCAGTAGCCATGTTTCGACCTGTAGAGGGCGGCCGAGGTGCACGTTTAGGGTAAAAGTGATTTGAAGACAGAACTTTTTAGTGTTTGTCTGTTGTCTGTTTATTTTATGACTCCTGTTCTTTCCCACCTTATGGTACGATTAAATTGAGTTAATTTAGTTAGTATATTTATCATTATTCTCATTATTGTACTATTTATATTACACTTAGTACTAGTTTAATTCATGCATTATTTGTACTTTTTTGTACCGTTTGAACTGTCTGTAATTTCATCACACATTTACAGTATATCTGACAAGAACGTTGACTTTGGCTTTTGGGTAGTTCCTGGTTTGGGTAGTACTTTACACTCTGTTGTGAGTGTCATCTACTTCCTTCGATGCTTCTTTTGTCATCCTCTCAGGCCAAGGAGTTCTTCCAGATGGACGGCTACGTGACAGACCACATCGAGATCCTGCAGGATCACAGCGCTCTGTTCAGGTCCCTGGCGTTCTTTGAAGAAGACGTCGAGCGACGCTGCAAAATGCACAAACGGCGAGTCGACATGCTGGAGCCGATCTGCGCCGGTACGACTCTGAAACCACCATGGAACCAGGTTTCCTCTCCAATCCTCTCCAAGGCGGCAGCATGGTGAACCGACGTCTGACTGTCCGTGTGTGTTTGTGCAGACCTCAACTCCCAGTACTACCTCATGATCCGCCGACAGCTGATGTTTGAGCTGGCTGAGACCTACGGGGAGATGATGGACCTGAAGCTGACGCTGGCAAACAGACAAGCTGACGCCCAGGCTCTGGACACACACACCATTAAGAAGCTCAACCACCTGTGCTCGGCCTCCGCCAAGTCAGTGTGCACCGACACGTGCACTGCCAACATTCAAACTGAGGCTTGTTTCTAATGCAAACGTCTGATTTCTAGTGAAACAGTCTTGTTACACGTCAGCTGAAAAAGACACTTGTTTTTAGACAATTTTCACTCATTTCAAGCAAAAACGCTCTTATAAAAGTAGAAAAATGTACCAGTGGAGAAGTGTTTTTCTTATTACGAGCAAAAAAATCTTGTTCTGCCGGCAGATTTTTCTGCTTATTTGGTCAGATGATAGAGTTTGTCATTGTCATCTGTCCACTGATCTGATATCTGTGTTCTCCAGGTATTTCCAGATGTTCCTGGACTCTCTGTGTTCTCCTGAGGGGAAGTTTCCGGAGCACCTGGAGGAGGAGGTGCTCAGACCAGCTCTGGTGGCCCGATTCAGAGTGGCCCGACTGCACAACCGCTTGATCTCCTCTGTCCCACCCGTGCAGCTGGACAACCTCAACAAGTCGCTGGAAAACTACAAGTATGGACTCTTTTCTCAGGGAGCCTCTAACGGAGCATGAGCAAAAACAAGACGAATGAAAGATGAAAGGATGTTCATTTCACCCGCGCTCCTGATTTCTACTGGAGATGCTGATAGGAGCCAGTCGTGACTGTCTGTCAGGGTCACAGTGCAGCACTGGATTCATCCTCAGCCTGTATAAACCAGGAAGTAAACAGGAAGTAAACAGGAAATGCCGTCGGGTGGCCAATATTTTTTTTGCTCATGTTCCATTGGGGGTTCTGCACATTTCCAAAAATACATCCAAACACTATTTGAACTTTTACAGTGTATGTTGTCCAATGAAATCTGACCAACACCATTGACTACATCAGTGAGACTTTATGATCATTATGACCCGATGGGAACCAGTTCAGTCGCTGCAGTCTCTGTCGTCGTAGGAACCAGTTCAGTCGCTGCAGTCTCTGTCGTCGTAGGAACCAGTTCAGTCGCTGCAGTCTCTGTCGTCGTAGGAACCAGTTCAGTCGCTGCAGTCTCTGTCGTCGTAGGAACCAGTTCAGTCGCCGCAGTCTCTGTCGTCATGTGTTCACCATCGGCTCATCTGCTGTCTAGATACGTGGTGCAGTACTGTGAATCCCACCCGGAGGCAGCAGCCACCGTGGCCATGGAGCTGGAGTTGAGTAAGGAGATGATCGGCCTGCTCCCGCTCAAAATCAACCGCCTCAAAGCTCGGATGTTGGCAAACAACTGATCGGGACCCTGGCGTTGATGTCGACTTGTACATACTTGTAATTTCCTCTGTGAAGTAAAATGTGTTTAACACCGACGTTTGACTCAGTTTAACATCCTTTGGAAGCTCTACAGTGTCTTTCGAGGTCAAGTTCATGTTGTTCCTCTTTCACAGTGATCACTTGAAACTGCATGTTTGACCGACGCATGCTGATGCTTCATGTTTGAAAACTCATCTGCAGAAAGTTCTGGTAAGAGGCAGCAGGAGGTTCTAAGTACGACTCATCACTTCCACTCTGAGTGGACACATTCTACTCATACACTTTCTTTAAATGTACTGGCAAATGACAAACATGTTCTATATACCAATAAAGACATTTCCCTGCAGGACATATTTGTGTGTGTGTTTATCCTGCTGCTCCGGTTCCATATCAAACCTCTCTGACATGATGCTCTTCGACTGTAGTGTAAAGGTTCGGCTGTTTCAGAGGTTGATTTAATAGTTTATTAGTTGTCTGAAACAATATTTATGTGCATGCAGCGTGGGGTTTATAACACTGAATAGATCAGTTCCATAAAATATTGTCACCTCTAAGCACGTCACTTACAAACAGGTCAGTAACAATTAGGGTTTGTATGTAACATCAAGTTCACATTCAAATGGACTCATGTTGATGGGGATTTGCGTTTTAATGTCATCAGAGTTCAGATTCAACCCCTGAAAAGGGTTAAAAGATCATAAAAAAAGGAACTTCACCTCTGACCTCGGGGGGTATTCAGTCATCTCCATGGAGTTGAGTCTATTGGACAGGCCAGATTCGTTTTGTAACCGTGGTCCTCCAGGAACTGATGTCACCCTGGTCCATGAAAGTGTTTTTGCTCCCAGTGCACAATGACTTTATATGGAGGGAATATGACAGATCGATGGCTTGTTAATATTATGGCCTGGTGGGACACATGCATGGCGCATTGCTGCGTGAAAGTGCAGTTGGCACGCGACTGGAGGAGCTGTCTCCGTCTGGAATAATCCCTGGCAGAGGTCTCCCCAGTTATGGCAGCGATGCGCTCACCTGAAGTCGACAGTTGCTGTGGACCTCTTCCTCCTGTGCCTGATGTATTTTTTGTGTGCGCACGGTCAATTTGTGATCGATTGGCATCCATGATCAACACACGTTTACCATCAGATCAGTTCATGAATCCTTCAGGAAAGCATTTTTAAAAACCCCATTTATTCCTATGGAGAGAAAACACCATTCACTGACCTTCTCCTTGGTGGATCCAACACAGAGGACAACACCACCAAGAGGAAGAGTGCTTGTTGGAGAATTTCCAACAAACACCACATCCCGGTACAACTGAGGTAGAAACTTGTCCACCCCCAGGACAAGACACAGGTCGGACAAGGTCGTGTACGCTGTCGACAGGGTTAAACACCGTTTTGAGTTCATTCGAGTCACACACCTGACATGGTTACAGATGTCAAATATCATCTATCATCTGCTTTAAATGCCGTTGCTCTGGAAAGGTTGGTTGGTCTTTCTGGGGGGGTGTTATACTGGTCCGGGACATGCACCAAAGGGAGAACGTTCTTTGTCAGCCTTGGACATCATGTATCAGAAATATGACATTTGTGTGTGGTGTTGCACAAGGCAGCTGCCTCGGCCCACTGTGATTCTCTCTCACCATGCTGCCACTTGGTGACATCATAAGGAAGAACAATGTTTGTTTCCGCAGCTACGCAGATGACACAAAACTCTACATCTGTGCTGAGCCAAGTGAAACAGCAGCTGTAGACTCCATCACTGACTGTCGTCTAGCAATAAATACATGGATGAACGATACATCTTGAAAGTTAAACGAGGACAAAACTCAAATTCTAGTTGGCCCGGCAACACAGCGAGAGCTGCTGTCGAACAACATGAGGAAATGAACTCCATGCATTAAAGGTGACTAGTCTTGGGGTTGTTCTGGATCAGGATCTCAGCTTCAAGTCACACATAAACCAAGAGACTAAAACATCATTCTTTCACCTTGGAAGCAAACGAGCTCGTAAACGGCCAAAGTGGGACCATTTATCAGTCAGAGAGAAGTTGAAAGAACGATTCATGCCTTTATTTCAAGTCGACTGGATTATTATTTACTGGTCTCTGTAGACTTGTAGTCAAGACCGCCTAACCGAGACCAAGACACTACCAAGACCAGAGAGTATCAAGACCAAGACAAGACAAGACAAGACCAAGACCAAGACCAAGACAAGACAAGACAAGACAAGACAAGACAAGACAAGACAAGACAAGACCAAGAACAAGACCAAGACAAGACAAGACAAGACAAGACAAGACAAGACAAGACAAGACAAGACCAAGACTAGTTCAGCTCGAGACAGAGACCGAAACCAAAAAACAGCTAGTTTTTCTGCCATCTTCCAAGAGTTGTAGAACATCAGCTCCGTACTGGGTTCAGCTGCTGAGTACAAATATGAGACTGTATTCAACTACAGGCTCAGTCACACAGAGACAGTTCATGTGTTGTGCGTCAACTCACTACAAATGTTTTCATCATCGGCTGAGATCAAATATGTGTGGTGATTGTATGACGGCTGTTTCTACACTATCTGATGATTGACTCTTGACTATTAACTAGTCCCATAGTCATCGAACAAAATAACTCCAGCATAGACTCCAACACCACCCTGCACCTCAAACAAAGTCTAATGAAATGTGAGTTATATACACAACTATCAACTTGAAATGTCATTATTTACCATTATAGCAGACAAATGACTCTGTATAATATGAGCATCAGTGAAATGACACAGGCCCAACGCTTCATCCATCACAACCATATGTAAATATTATTCAGAGGTCAATGATGTCATAGACTTATTCAAACAAGGCACGATACTGTCATCAAATACATAGAGGTGGACTCAAAATATAAATCAGATGCAAAATCCAAATAGTTCACAAAACTGTACTTCAAATTGTACAGTAACAAGAGGAAGGACTGGTGATCACAACATTCTGTCACGTTGATGCGTGATTGATCGGGCCCGGGACCGACACAAGACCGAGACCAAAGACTGTCGAGGCCGTGACCAGGACCACTACAAAGACCACTACAAAGTGGTCTTGGGACAGAGACCGGTCTCAAGAACTACAAGTCTGAGTCTCCCCAACAAAACCATTCAGAGGCTTCAGCTAATTCACAACTCTGCAGGTAAGATGAGAGGACACATCCCTCCAGGTGTGGCTCATCTGCAGTTTCACTGAAGAGAAGTTCTCCTGCTAGTTTTCAAAGCTCTAAACGGTCGATGACCTCGTTGTGTCACCGACTGCCTCCACCACTGTTTCATTGACTGCTGGTCGACTGGACGTTCCCAACGAAAGCTGCAACAGTTGGTTTGTTGGTTGTGGAAACTTCCTCCAGACATCAGGGACAACAGTTTCAAGACAAAAGCTGAAAACATACGTTGCAATATAACTATTATTACAATATTACATATTATTATTGTTACTAAATTCCAGACCGTCTCCAGGAGTCAGGTGAAGAGACAACGTCCCCTCTGGGATTAATAAAGTACCTAAAGTATCTGTCTGTCTGTAGATTGATGGGAGGATGAAGTATTCATACACACTTGTATCAAACGAAAAACATCGACTAACAGCTGCGTGTGCAATGATGTGTGTGTGTGTGTGTGTGTGTGTGTGTCAGCAAGTACTGTATGAGTGTGTGACACACTGGTGGGTGGTGGTGAGGGTGTCGTTTCCTGCAGCTTCCTGCAGTGCTGACATGTCAGTATGATGTCGACACATGAATTGTCATGAATCACAAGAGCTCCTCTGATACGTGACACACATCCACCCAAGGTCCTGATCACAGGTCACATCAACAACTAGAATGACCACACACACACACACACACACACACAACACACACACACACAACACACACACACACACACCTGCTGAAAAGTCAAATGAAATGAAACCATGTATTATAATCATGACAATAACTGAGTTGAAAGGAAGAAAATAAATTCAAATAATTCAAATACTTACTGAAATACACACACACACACACACAGATTGGATCTTGGCCACTGTCGTCTGGTATTTCCTCATCCAAGTTGCGCAGACCTGAGATCTGATGCAGCGAATGTGAAAGTTTCCACTGAGGATGTCGAGAGCTTTTTGTTTTTTCACACAGAAGCAGTGAGGAAACCATGACGCATTCAGGGGGCCGAGCTCCTCTCTCTCAGAGGGGACTTTCTCAAACTCTGCTCAGACAAACCAGAGGAACTTATGGCTGCTGTGCTGCTGCTGTGTGAGAAGAAGACAAGGCTGAGGATGAAAGTGGTCCTGTTGATCGTCACCTCCTGCCTGCTCGTACACACTGGACATGGTAAGAAGGACGTTCTTCTACAGACAGCTGGAGAGGCTGTTTACAACAACAGAAGATCTGACTGATTCCTTTCAACTTCCTGGAAGGGTCACCTCTGTCCTCACTGTCAGGGTGAAGATCCACCCTTCTTAAAAAACACTTGAAAGATTCCGCTGCCATTTCTAAGTCAACAAAACATGAACATATTATCAGTTTGACCATAAAATGCTGACTTGTTTTGTGACGGATTGTCGAAAGCAGGAAGCTGAGGACATGAAACTCCTCTGGTGAAGCTCGACCTCCTGGACCCGATCACCGATTTAACTATTTCTACTTCTTGAGGGATGAAACAGTGGAAAGAAGCTGTGAATGTGCTTCTATCGCTCTAGAAAGTCTGAGCAAAATGAACAGCAACTGCAACGAGGCCTATTGTCAGTGGAGTTATGAATAATGAACAATGGAACAAACAGACAATCAACAGTGGAGGAATGTGTTATTTATGTACCTGTCATCTTTATGTTGTACTATGATTATTATACTTGTACACTGGTTCATAGGTCATAGGCCACCGTCCACCGCCGTCTGTTTCTATTACATGTCCACCTCCTGAAGCGTTCAGATGAGGTCTGATGCCGTCTGTCTGTCCGTCCGTGTCCAGGAGCACCCGCATCCGCCGTGTATCAGTTTGTGAAGTGTAATCCTGAGGGCGACAAGGCGAACTGTGTGACCCAGCAAAGTCCGGAGATGGCCTGGAGTCCAGACCTGCCGGCCAGACTGCCGGCTTCTACTGCACAGTACCTGTAAGTATGAGCTACTACTGAGCAGGTACCACAGCGAGAAGGTACAGGTCAGTGGGGCTGCTGAGACGAAGGAGGAAATGTCAGGGAGGCGTCCACAAAGGATGCTCTCTCTGCCTCTCTCGCCTCCAATGTGTAGATACATCATCGAATCGAACAGGGGTCATGTATCGGGCGCTTCTTTGCTAAACTCTAACTCAGTGTTGCTGACGTGGAAACGGTGGATGTGATGGTTGACGCTGGTTTGAGACTCGTTCAGTAGATTCTGTACTACTGTTAAACGTTGTACAATAATGTAGAATGGTTGCTGCGTTTTCACTGTCCTAAACAGACAATCAGTAAGAGCCTGTCTGCACTGTGTTGTAATACCTCATTGTTCCACAAGAGGCAATAGAGGGTCATGGTCCTGTATGGACGGAAGGACTTTAAATAATAATCTCCAGACTGCAGAGGCCTCAAAACTGTAGTACTGATGATGACTTTTCCACTGGTGTGTGTGTGCTGAAAGTCGTAATGAATCATAGTTTTGGTTCCCGCCGTTCTTGTTCCTCTGAACTGACACTGACTGATCAGCGTCAGTCATGAGAAAAACAGGGAACTTCCAAATGAACGCTGGGGTCTTTTTCATTTTCTTTCAAAAGGCTTTAATCAACAACCGTATGTGGATTCTTCTCATGAACCATCATACAAGCTACTGTTTAATTAGAATTTACCGTCTGACCAATGAAACTGGTGATGGACAGTTACAAATAACATGGTTCTAAAGATACTGACAGCTGAGACAGGGAAGGGTCTGTCAGCGGCAGACTGCCAGGGCTGAGTCTCTCAAAGAATGTCCAAAGAATGAACTCTAATCTCCATTCTCTCTATTCGTACGGCCGCTTAGAAGCACCCCAGCCGGAGCAGCACCCTCCCTTCTGTCACGTCGAACAGGAAGCCAGATGGAAGTGTGGAGAGGAAGTGGGCTGTGACGCCTGGCAGACTGCTGTTTCTGGTCGATTGTTTAGTAGCTGCGTCTGTGCCACATGTCTGACTCCATGTTTAGTAGGGAGCAGATAAAGACGCGCAAACGTGATAGCTTACCTTCATGGATTGGTGAGGAGGACAGCGGAGTGAAACAGTTCAAACGACAGGGAGGTCTGAGAGAGAGGGAGGGACGGGACACAACCACCACATTTACACAACCGATGAACAACAATGACACAACACACAAACAACCTGTTCACAACCATTACAGAACCTGGACAAAAGCAAACCACAGGTTGAGAAAACCACCCACGGTTGGCATGGCGACGATTCCCCAAGCGTGTAGATGTACAGTGTAGTTCATGATGTGACATGGGTCATGGGATCGTTCATGGGGGAAGAGAGAAGTTGTTTTGAATTCAGATCCACTGAAATACCTTTATTTTCCTGTGAGGAAACCTTGACCTTTGACCCTTCGCAGGGCAAAGGTCACAGGTTGACAAACCACATATCACTGGAACGGCGACGATTCCCCCAACGTGCAGATATATAAGCAATGATTTTTTTTCTTTTCAGTTTTTTGTAATCAATGTATTCGTATGGTAAAAAAAAAATCATGCACTTTTTCTGGAATTTTCTCGGAAACCGTTTTCACATCGATGTGTGGGAGTCACAGCGGCAGAGGGAGTCCTGACTCTGACCAGTGCTGACTAGTTACGCACCAAACTTGGACTATTATTTTTGTTGGGATAATAATCTTAAACACGTTTCACCAAGGTTGTCTGCAGACCCACAACTCATCGTCGCCATAGCGACCTGCTGGGTCGCGGTGCGCAGTGGTTAGAACCGTCACCTCATGGCGAGGTGATTGGTTTGATTCCTGGCCTGGGGCTCTTTCTGCGTGGAGTTAGTGGTCTCCCCATCCCTTCGTTGGTTCTCTCTGGGGTGGCCGGCTTCCCCCCACCTCACGAAGCACGTTGAGGTCAACCAGCTACTCTAAATTGCTCGTAGGTGTGAGTGTGAATGTGTGATGAAGAGGTGACTCGTCCAGGCTGAACCCCACCATTCACCCACTGACGGCTGGGGTCGGCTCCAGCACGAACCGTGACCTTTAACAGGAGCGAGTAGAAGATGATGAACAAACTAACCTGCTGGGTTGAGTCGTAGGCAACTTAGAAGCTGACGAGAGGTGAAGTTCTCAACGACAAGTGGTGAAGCTTCTTGGATGAGTGGTGAAACATCTTCAGCTGAACTAGATCTCTATTAGTATTAAGTGTGTAAAAGAGACAATGTGGCTTTTGAATCAACAGTTGCAGGTTTTTAAACTTCATTTCAAGTGCTGTAAAAGCCTCAAAGGACTGTGGCGTTGTAAGTCACATTGATTTTTAATTGATTCACCATGTCCACTGCTTTGGAAGATGCATGTCAGCCTCCAATATTACATTCATTGTTAGGATAGTTCAGTCTAGTGATGTCAGATGGGATTCGTATCGCTCCAGTTCACACCAACAGTGAATGTGGCATCATCTTTTACAAACTTAAAAGGCTTAAGTCACAAAAGGTCATGTGACCAGGGATGGTTTTTGGGCACCCACCCTTCTGATTATGTTAATTATTATTATTATTATTATAATAGTATTTTTTTTATTCATTTAACTTTATTCATTTATATTTGTTTGTTGAAGGATTTGTTCAATTTACATTGATGTTTACATACTCTATTTCATGTATCTAGTTTCTTATTCTTTATTTCTTGTTAGGTTTTTGTATTTAATATTATTTGTAATAAATTAACAATCGTGCACTGGTGGGGTTCGGTGGTGGGTTTGGGTTTAGATGGATGGTGGTGGCCAGGACCACCTCTGCATGTGACGCAAGTCTGTCTCTCTGCTTCAGACTACATCAGTGTCTGAAGCATCAGTGTCTTTCTGCCTCTGTTTTGTTACTCCGCCCCATGAACAACATTCTCCAAACTTGCTCTCAAATTGTGATTCCAGAGAGGCATGGCCAGTGGAGGACGAGGAGGAGGAGGAGGAGGAATCAGCAGAGTTCCCTGAGTCTTTGCTGCGTGAGGACGGCACCAGTGACTACGAGGGCTCCACGGGTTCTGGTGAATACTCCACAGAGGAAGGCGTGGAGAAATCCAAAGGTAATTTCATCATATACGCATGCATCCAGGATCCTCTTCTGTGTTTCCGTCCTCATGTTTCTTATTTTCTTGTCGTTGGACCAGCAGATACTTGGGGCATCAGACGGGTCCTTGACGTGCTGGATGAGGTGGAACCAGATGCGCAGGAGCTGAAAGAGGACCACCTTCTGCTGTAGTCATTATCTTCAATGGCTAAAGCAGTAGATGCCAAAATAAAAGAATGGTCAGCATTAAAAGGACACACTGTTAACATTTAGTTGAACTTGGCAATAACCTGCTCGTTGTAGAAAGAAGTTAAATGTAAAACATGTAAGACCAGTAGCGACACGTCATCTACCAGCTCCTTTTAAAAGAAACAACATCACTTATTTATATTATTTGATCCCTTTGATTCAAATGTTGTGACACCCAGGAGGATTCTTCAACTGACTGCATTGAATTTTTAGTCTTTAAAGTTTTTTTTAAAACGAATGTTGTGCAGGAAGAGGTATGCACCACATCAGAGTCAAAATATGGTTGGCACATCTCAACATGCTCCTTTTTGTTTTGTGTTCAAATGTGTCAATAAATAATTTACAAGATCTTTGGTTCCATAAAAGGACTCTTTGGTTCCTTTATTGTTTAAAAGAGAGTCGAGAGATGTTGTTATTTCTGGCTGCAGACAACAGTTTAAGTTGTATAATAAAACCTGTGGGTTTATATATATATATATATATATATATACACACATACATACATGTTAGGTACTTTAACAGTACCTAACATTTAATAGTAGCAAAAAATAAAGAATGTTGCATCTACAAAGAAGTCACCCTGGACATTCTTTGTCTGAACCACTGCTCAAAGACAGGAAGTTCATTAATTCCTAACTTTATATTTTTTCTAATAACAATGTTCGGTGTATTCTTTGCCAATAACATCAATAACTTTCTGTCCTATATTATTTTCTTTTTTTATAAAGTATCTGCTATGGATTTTTTTTTGCAATACCTCAAAGAGCCACCAGGGGCCGGGGCTGACAAGCAGCGTGCCATTTTGTGGGCGTGTATATGTATATGTGTATATGTTGGCCCCGCCCATATCCACATGACCCGGGTCACATGACGGGGAGCTGCTGTCGCCCGTGTCAGTCAGTGCAGCGGAGGGAAGCTAGCTTTTAGCTTCGACAGTCCAATACAGCAGAGATGGTGAGTGGAAACGCGACATTAGCTCTCCGGCTACTGTTGAAAGCAAAGTGGAGGTTTATTGACGAAAACACAACATTAGCACCGGTTCTTCGGTCTGCTGGACTGCGTCGTTTCGTCTTTTCAGCCCGAATGAGAAGCTAGCAGGGGCGGGCGATGTAGCCGAGCACAAGGCCGTCTGGGGTTGTCGGTGTTATTTCCCTCAGCCGACAACCTCCTTAGTGCAGCAGGTGACAGACGGTTGGGATTTGACTTTAGAGTCACACAGGAGGGCGAAGTGTTCGCAGCAAACTGCTGTTAAATCGACGCACTGTGTTGTGCATGCTGCTGTTCATGTTAAATAAACGTCGAATGTGAAGATGTTCACTCCATTCGATGACAGCTTCGTTTGCAGGATGCTTCTTTGCACTTGTTTTAGTGGATTTGTTCATCAGCTCTATGTAAGCCACCGCACTCATCCAGTGTCTAGGATGCCTGTGTTGGTCGTCAGAGCCAAAGAATGCAGGAGTGAGTTCAGCTGGACTATAGACAGAGAGGGGGCGATGACGTCACACTCAGTAGGAAGAAACAGCTGGGAGGTAGAAAACAGTAAGAGACAGATCAACTGGACAAACATCTGGAAGCATGTGCATCTACTTTTTGTACTGCTGCTGGAACACTGCAGTATCGATCTATCTGTCTATGTATCTAATTAATTAGATGAATTCTTAAAAGAAGTTTTAAGAGGTGATTGAATTTGCAATTATCTCCTCATTCCAAAGTCACCTTTGTTTTTTAGCCACGTCTTTACCTGCTCCTCCTTGCACA
>CAAKHB010005761.1:23268-69259 GCA_901007665.1 Aeoliscus strigatus | reverse complement strand
CTTCATTTGTTGTCTCTAACAGTGTCTGAAACCCCCAAGAGCCTTAACATGTCCTGTTCTGGATCAAAGGATCCAGAGTTTAGCCAGGACCTGGATCTGGTAACACTGATGTAACTTCTCAGAAGGAAGCCGGTCTCACCTGGTGGGGTTCTCTCTCTTTGTAGCGGATCGCTGTGAAATCCGGAGAAGCCGCTCTGAGGATTCGTCGTGAAGGAGTGCTGGGGGACGTGGGCGTCTGCGTTGTCGTCGGGCTCAGCGGTGCAGAGCTGTGCTGTGGCGTTTTATCACCGGAACTGCTGCTGTCAGACAGGTCCATCGGATTGGTGCTACCTGCCCCCGCTGCAGACTTAGTCTGCCCCCCGGTGCCCGACCGCGGCCCTTTGAGGTTGCGGAAGTGGTAACGCCGGTCGCTGAACCACTTTCGGACTTCTCGAACGGTCAGCCCCGTCAGAGTGATGAGGCGGTCCACTTCCTCCTGGTCTGGGAACTGGTTGGCCAGGAAACTATCCTTCAGAGCACTGAGCTGCCCCTGAGATTTCTTTCCTTTGCAGAAGCTGGGGTCCAGGAATGAGTTCACACCCCGGGAGAGCAGCGTGCCGCTGGAGGCTGCTGCAGGAGACGGGGACGAGGACTGGGAGGCCGGGGAGGGCGTCTCCTCCATCTTAGTTGGAGAGTCGCCTGCACTCAGCTCGACGTCCTCTGACGTGCTGTTTTTATCCCCGCTGCCATTCGTGTCTTTGCTCTTTTGTCCGTCGCTACAAAGTTTGCCCGCTGTGCTCTTTTTGCTTTCTGCGGCTACTTTCCCGCCGCTCTGCATCACGCTGATGTTTACGGCTTTGATGATGTCGGTGCTCTTGCAGTCCGTGCTGCCTTTGGCGGTGCTCACGTGGCTGCTTCCGTTACTGCTGCTTTTGTCAGCAGGAGGCGTGTGAGCGCTGCTCACCTTACTGAGGTTACTGCTGGCGAGGCTCAGGTTGATGACACTAGCTGGACTGCTGGTAATGACACCGCCTCCTCCTCCTCCTCCTCCGCGACTGCTCTTGCTGCTGCTGATGTTGCTCCCTGTGCTGCTGCTGCTGCCCACCGCCCCCACCATCATGCTGATGCCTTTGTCAGCCACCAGGGCTGCGGCTGGTCGCGCCTGCATCGTAGGGCGGGCTGCCGCCTGAGGTTTGGGTGTGACAGCCAGGGCCACTGGAGCGCTGCTAACCTGAATGCCGTTGGCCATGACGGGCTGCGTGACAATGACCCCGGCTTGGCTGACGAGAGAGCCTTGGAGGATGTGAGGGATGCCGGTCGCCCCCAGTGAGGCCGGCAGAACCGTTATGGTGTGCTGAGCCGGACTCTGGGCCTGCGAGCTGCTGGGAGCAGTCTGGATGATGGTGTTGAACATCTTCCTCCTGGCCTCCTCGATCTCCTCGGGGGACCAGCTGATCCCTTGCTTGAGTCTCTGGGCGGTGAACCAGATCTTGATCTGCTCCTCCGGGAACTTAGTGACCACCGTCAAGTAGCAGAGCTCAGCCTTGGTGGGATACGGAAATTTACTGAAGGAGGTCTTCAGGAAGGAGGAGGAGTCCATGGAGGCACTGTATGTGGGGATGCTGCTCAGAGGAATCATCACCTGGGAGGGAACGTTTCAAACGGTCACGATCCATGAATATGGACTTTTCAAAACGATGGGAACAAATGAATTTACCTTGGGGAGATTCTTGGAAGAAGAAGAGGAGATGTCTGAGGCGGCCGTGATGGGAGCAGACTGGTGAAGGCTTCTGTTCTGAACAACTGAGACCACCTGGTGGAATATGGAATAGTTGAGGAAAGAAGAAAATATGAGAATGAAATCATCGTTCAATTTAGATATGAACAGGCAGACAGGGGGTCTACCTGAGTGATGGGGGTCTTGAGTAACGGTAACGTTCCAGAGCCGTTGACTATCTGGATTGCGGAGGGCAGCGTGACCTTGGCTGTTCCATTGTGGACGATGGTGGAAACCTGCGTGACTGTCGCTGCAGCGGCTTCGTTCCTCTCGGTCTCTCTGGAGGCTGAGGCTGTGGGTGTGTCTGAGGAGGACTCGTCAGACACCGAGTGGGACACCACGATCCTTTTGGGCTCCGATTTGCCCTTCAGCCTCCTCATGATTGGCGTTTTGGTGATGGAGATCTCATGATCCTTCCCCGCCACCGTCACCAGACTCTGCTCCACCACCACCCCCTTGTCCCTCTTTCTCAGATGCAGCGTGGTGTTCAAGGTGCTGGGGTGAACCCTGGCATTGTGCAGGGCCAGGCCCTCAAATTTAGGCGCTGAAAACCCACAGCTCACGCACAAGAAGCTCGGTTCTGAACGGAAGTCTGGGTGTCCTGTGTACACGTGATCCAAGAACAAGTTCAGGTCATGGGTTTCAAAGTTACAAGGCTTACAGGTGTAAATGCCACAGCCCTCTTTGACTGCGTCTGCTGCCTCTGGGTCCATGGGGCTATTTCTGCCCTCCCCAGCAATCCTGCTTTGGCGAACAACAGCAGGAGAGTCGGGTTCAGTGTCCTCTGAGACGTGCATGAGCTTGCTGGGGATCATACATGGAGTTGTGGACTTCCTCTTGCTGGCCATGGCGTGACCACAGGGCGGGAGGTCAAATGGCTGAGACTGGAGCGTGACTGCGACGACCGGCCGTTTCTTCTTGACTATGGACGAGGCGCGGGGGAAGGAAAAGTCACGACATGTCCACGGGTTCCCTCGTCGTTGTCTCTAATCGAGCAGGAAAACCTGGAAAAGACAAAATCATTCACTGTCAGTCAACCTTCATCCGCGATTTGTTGCGTTGAGGGAATGAAAGAGAAAAAGAAGGTGATGAAACATGAACAGATGGAAGCAGGAGAGGGTAACGTACTCCATGAAGTAACATCTAGAATATCTGGTGCTGGCCTTAAAAATAAATAAATCAAACATTGCTCCTCACCTCATCCAAAGCTCTCCCATGGAGGAGGACATGAGATAAGCTGTGTGCTTTCTTCACTCCACGCTTTTTGGGAGAGCTCCTGGCCTACCCCTTCTCTCCCCTCCCCCACATGACTCTGTGTCACTTCCCCTCGTTCGGACACACCCCCACAGAGCGAGCACTTCAAAAAAAACACACCATGAGCCCCAGTAGCTTCATTGCATACCTTAAAAAATGGCTTAAGTGAAAATATTCTGCTTGAGTCCAGGGCCTCGTTTCATTTCAATCTGGTCCTGTGTGTCCGTACATCATGGCGAAGCTTCCTGTGGAGGAGCTCCCACCCTCCTTTGCTCTCTCAGGAGCACAGTGATGTAGAGTCAGGACAGCTCGAGGGCGATTGCTCTCACAATCACTCAGTGCTGACATGACACCTCAGGCACCGATCAGCCAAACCGCCCGTTGACAACAGGTAAACCAGAAAACCTCCAGCCGCTCCTCATTCAGGGGCAGTTCAGGACATGAAATACTGTTCCTCTTTCTGCTGGACAACAACCACAAGAACGATGCAGTTGAGCTCAAATTAAGAATAATGTCTCTACACTCCAATTCATGACGAAGCTCAGGTTGACCCCGGTACCTCAATGGTCACCTGCAACACTTGAGAGATCTTTGTTGCACCGCAGCATCAAGCTGTGTTCTGAAGGTTCAGGTGCATTTTTGGTCCCATGTGGATTGAACTGATATGGAATCATTTGTTTTTGCTCTCCAGTTTCTCAAAATCAGAACAAGAATCTCATCTTCCATCCAGTTTGACGAGCTTACACTTGACAGCAAAGCCAGCGGATGATGACGTGAGCAAAGTGCAACCATGGTAAAAGATGTGCACATGTTCTGTGACTGTAACCACTGCGAAAGACAAAACCTAAGAGGCTGTAAGAGACAACTAAATGAACCTTCAGCTTTGGGGGAAACGTTGCCTAAGAGACAAGACAAGCTGTTTTCTGCAACGGTCCAATCGAATAGAACTGTTCAGTGGTGAAGGCTCTCACTCTCGTACCCACAAACACAAACACAGCCTTGTCCTGCTGCAGAGGGGTCATGGTAAGTTAACCCTCACTGGACAGCGGTGTGAAGCTTCCAAACAATATTCAGATCTAGTTTTACTCAGCAGAAGACCATGAAACCATGAGACCAGTTGTTTTTAGAAATAACACAAAAACACTGACATTTGTGCTGGAAAACGAACGGCAAACTGGTGTTAATGTCCACTGCAGGAAGAGCTGGCGTCTGTGGAATGTGAGGGGTTAACTAGCAAATGAAGTTTGCTACTGTAGAGGGAACGTGATGCCCCTTGTTCCCTCATGCACCCCCCCAAGGAGAGCAGCACCCCCCCCCAACCCACACACACCCTGCCATTCAGTTCTGCATCAGGGGGCATCGCTTTGCCAAGGCAGGCTGGTCACATGACCAACACAAAGGCTTATGGGTGGGCAGTCTCAGACGTCCATTACGTGGTTCTGCTGGTTGCGTGTGGGCAGGCGAGAGGAGAGGGAGCAAATGGGAGAGGATGGTGGGGGATGGGCAGTCACTTTGGGGTGAGAAGGCGAGGGAAGGAGGGGTGTTAACTGTCGTGGAGGAAGCACTGAGGTGTTTCAGTGAGGAATTTTCCTCCCCGATGCCCCCTACAGCCAGCCCACCCTGCCAACCCCCGCTCTCCTGTGCCCCCTTCCACCCAAAATCACACAATCACAGTCCTTCCCTCCGCCTCCCTCCCTGCTGCTGCGCTGTGAAGTCTGGAATGTTCCAACCCGAGGCCCTTCGGCCAGTGGACATAGCCTGATAACCTGAAGTTCCATGCGTGCACACACACACACACACACATCCAACAAAAACCTCATGCGAAACAATAAAACTACTGTCAGGACAGACTGAATGATCAAGGTCACTGAAAAATCCAAAACCACATCTGCAGTTGTGCTCAACAAGGCAAGACGACCCACAGACCTCATTCAGGTGAGGCCTGAAGCACACCGTAGCAAAGCTGAGCTATTAACGGTGACTTCCAATGTGGCTGCTGTGACGCCAGACGGGCTGTTGACTCACCGATTACATGCGTTCACTTCAACGCAGCGTACATGTTGACTGACCGTGTGGTGACGGTGGTTTTGCGTCTGTTAGACTACGTGTTAGCATTTGCATGTGTTCGCTTCCTGTGTGATTTGGAGTGGAGACTGAGAGGGGGTGGGGTGGGGGTGATTGGGGCGCATGTGTTTGTGTGTATATGGCGTGCGGGGGTGGAAACCTGCATGCCTGTGTCTGAGGCACTGAGGCTGCTTTTCCTTTCTACTGTGTTACAGCCAGAGACAAGTAACAAAGACAATGTTTTTGTCCACATGGTTCATAAGCTACAGTATCTCCGCCATAGCAGTGGCTCGGCACCGCCTGACCCTCTTTCATTCCCTGACCTGGCTTGTCGAGGCCTTCGTTATATCCTCTGAGGCCAAGAATAGCACTCGCACGCATGCACGTAGGCACGCACGCACGCACCAGCGGTCCTTCAGCTTGACTGCATGGTGTAGCTACACGCTAACTGAAGTATCCATCCCATCACGAAGCAGCGGGTGCAGGTGTAATGTTCAGATCACTGTGATTGTATGTTTTCTTTGGCGAGAGAGAAAACGCAGCACCCTGTCTTTTCCTTCACTCAATTTCATGCTTCCTCATTCGTTCTTTCCCCCCCTTTTCACCCTCACTCCCCCTCCCTTTCAAACTGTCTCTGCACCCTCTGCCTCCCCTCCCTCTCTCTCTCAGCAAGTTTGGCCCAGGGAACAGGTCGGCAGCACCACTGGTGTGTTACTGTCACCATGGCAACTGGGCTCCAATCCCCCCTCCCTCCTCCCACCAGCTCAGTTTCTCTAAAGTACATGTGTGTGGGTAAACAAGCACAGAGCTCCTCAGACCTCCACACCTCCAGCACCATTCTGGTTCTAGTGGGGCTTGTTTGCTCCACACTGCCCTGTGAGTGGTATTTGGAGAGTCCCTGCCCTGCTCCTATTTCTGCCTCACGCGGTGCTGATGTCTCTCAGCTAGGTGTGGTCGCCATCGCCAGGACACATCATTGGCCAGAGCTGATGCTGTCTCTTCCTGTTAACTCAGCGCTGACTGCGTCCCTGTGCAGACATTTGCCTGGGTTAATATCTACTATGGCTCCTGTGTTTGGCCTGCAGCGGCTTTGAGGCTTGTAGCGCCCCTGAAACTGCTGCAGGCAATGCAGGCGTGGACACATAACCAGTGCTATCTCAGCAAGACGACTGAAGAAGGAGCGCTCTCCATATATGTGCTTTCAATATCTCAAGACAAAAATCCTTTCCACATTCAACGTGTGAGACAACTCCTGCTTACTCACACATCACACCAAAGCTAAAATTCCAAACTTATTTTCATGCACAGCTTTTTCTGCAACACTGGCAACGACACAAAAGCTTCAGTTATAGTGTATCACTCCATTTGAGTCCCATTTAGGCCACTCTCAAGGTCACGGAGCGGATGGTTGCGTGGGTTGCAAACGGTTGCATTACTGTGGCCACTGCCAGGGCAAGTGTTAGAACTGGGTTGCTAAGAGGAGAGAGAGAGAGAGAGAGAGCGCGAGAGAAATGGCGGAGCACCATGCTCTGTGGTGTCCAACCTAAAATGGCTGACATCACAAGCTGTTAACCAGCCAAGCAGAGCAGAGGCGGCTACTCCTGCTTGACCAAAACCTTCTAGCTCCAGATGGGTGAGTGGATCACTCTCCCTCTCTGAGATTGTAAAAAACACTCAACTACCAGCTGATGGCCAAGACTGAACTGCCATTGTGAGAGTCAACACAGACAGGAGATGAGACTCTTGGATGAAATGACCTTGTAGTTCCCATAAGTCCCCACTTGGAGCTTAAGACAAAACATAAAAGAAAGTCATTTTAAAAAGTTTAATAGGGGTTGCATTCCAGAGTCATCTCATACACAGGAAGGGAGTTTGCGTGAGGGGAAACATTAAACCAAGAAGACGAGGAGAAAGAGGTGGGTGGCTGTGATGAGATACACCAGTAATACAAAAAAAAAGATTATTATTGTTATCAGCAATAATATTCATACACCCACATTGCCATTCACTTGTGACAACTATCTCAAAGGTGCGCAGAGTGCATGATGGTTTATTCTGTAGTAAACAGGTGACACATGAATGGAAACATGGCTGGATTAGCTGCTATGTTTGGATATCAGGTACAGGTTAGTTGTCTGGGAAATAATCCCTGGAGTCACACATTGACATGACAACTCCCTGAGACAACAACCTTGAAAGACGGAAATTATAGTTAATACAAATAATAACAACGTCACTGACATGTGTAACAGAAATAAACAAGTAAACAACTAAATCTGAATTGTATTCCGTTTTATTTTATAAATTCTGAAAAACAACATTGGTCAACACTAACTGACTACTTTTCGCTTAAATCAGCATATGTGTGCTACTTCAACAGAAATCGATGATGTCTCCGGTAAGCTCTTAAAATAAGAACCAATATCTCTCTTTGGTGGGATAGCGCATAAACGCATCGGACTGTAACGACGGTCCCTGAACGCATCAGCGTCCAACATTTCCGAAAACGATGTGTGTTCATCTTCCGTTCAACTTGGGCGGAGTGAGCTCCAACTTAACGACCGTGTCAATATTATATGTTTATCTGAGTGGAGGAAAATGCAGACCTGCAGCCCCCACCCCCTCCCTCTCTAAAAGAACTACTCTCTCTCTCTCCCCCCGCCGGCTGTCGCCATTTTAAGCAGGCGACATGCAGCTGGCCAGAACTGAGCCGGAGCTCAGCCGCCAAGGTGAGACGCCACAGCACAAGTTTGAAAGAGGTGAACTAGTGGAAATGTCTCCTCACCTGGCTTTTGTCAGGACTCAATGGACGCCGCGGCATTTAAAAAGTTTACGATGATTCGGAGCAGCCGGGATCTTCACTGATGGTAACTTCTAGGTGGAAGCACCCCCTCCGTCCATCCGCTGATAAACGTGACACCGGAACCGGGCTGCTGCCTCTCAGCGGCCCCCCTGGTCGCCTCCGGTTTGTATCGAGTGGCTCCAGTGATGAGACAGACCGTGAAGAAGGAGAGGAAAATACGACGGACGTACCGAGGGAAGAGGCAGACACGTGACGCAGACGTCACTGACGGTGGAGTTGGCGTGAGAGCTCGAGCTCCGCCGTGGCGTGCACCGAGCAAGAGCGAGTCAGACATCCCGCCCCGGCTGTGACCCAACACGTCAGGGGGGTCGTGGTCAGGGTGTTCAGGACGAAAACCCCGCTCTCTGTCCCGGGTCAATGTGACGTTACACACCTGTCCCCCCCCCCCCAGGTGACCTGTCTTAAAGGGGCAGTACAAAGTCGCGCCATTGTTACACTGATGTCCAACGTCTTTTACAGATCGTAAACGTCGTCACACACACATGACCGGGTAAACCTGTTTGGTGGGGAAATACATATTTGTTTGGCTCCAAATTACCATAAAATACAACTGGTGTCAGTTTGTGTATGGTTTCCATATTTTGGTTTTGTGCACACATTTATAACACTTAAACTACATGTCAGTACATGGGTTCAACCAACGAACCGCTATCTGAAGTGCTCATTAGCTAATCATAATTAAAGTCCGTGTTGCTAGCCAATCAGCCGCCAGTCCCTCGACCAGCAGGGTTAATTAGTATTACTATTGGTAACGAGAAAGCACAGGACGAAATATCATTGTATTGAAAATTGTCTTCACTATGTCAGAGTACACACAAACACACACAGGATCTCCTCTGTATGTCACAGTGTCTATGGTGTGCATGTTCTCTCACACTAAATCAAGGCACTGAATGCTTCACTGCAAGCTGGAAAGTTCCCCAATAAAGTTTGAACATGTGTGAACCTGTTGGTAACTCCAGTGAACAATATTACATGTAACTGCATTAATGTAATGCGTTTGATCCCAGGGGCTCGTGTGTTTACTGTCTACGACTTCACACCTGAGAGTATTACGGCACCCTAGGAGCATACCACAGATGAAACTGTAAACCTACAACTGTATATTGCAGACACACAGTATTAAACACAGCATTTCTATTTTTGGAGTATTGATTTTTTTCCACTATGAACTGTGCTAATTATGCAAGTGTATAGTTTTACATTACATATCAAGATGATGACACAATCCACAATCTTTCTGAATGAATCAGTGCGTCATGGGTTGTGAAGTCTTAAAATAAACATACATCAACATTACTTGAACAATCAAATATGTAACATCATGTCATCCCCAGATTTCATGATGTGAATATCAACTGGTCATTTGTGAAAAACAGAATTTGTATCATAAATTGCTCCAACTCCGACCATTCTTCAGTAATTCTTGTTGGCAGATAAGTTGAAGTTAAACAATCCTCAAAGTCACATTGTTGACAGAACGAAAATGAAACTACATGAGTTTAAACTGAGGTGAAGCTCCCCAAACAGAAAGTAAGCCCTCTGCTGGACAGCAGTGAAAAGAACAGGACGATGACTTAAACGCCCATAAATGGATTACAGTTTAAAACATGAGGTAGGTATAAGTGATGATTAAACGGAAATAACAGAAATATGATTATTTACCAATGCACTTTGCACTTTGAACAAAACATTCAACTCTACGGTTGGATTTGGTCATTTAATAAACCAACATAATTTTGCCGAACATGCCTTGTTTTCCTTTTTCTGTATTCCCTGCTATACATCTCACTCCAAAAATGATTTCATTCACCTTAACCTGCAATGTTGCACGCCGCCTGAATCAAACATTCTGCTGTTCTCCAAGGCATTGGCAAAATGAAGATGAATCAAAATTAATTTACACCAAATGTGAATCTTTTCCTTTTGAATCATTTTTAAATGACATGTAAAACAAACTACAATGATGAGAGGTGAATGGGAGACAAAAAATAAATCTAATAGACACCTAGATGCTAGATAATGTGTCAGTGTCAATTATCTTAATTCTATTCTGCAGCTATCGGCCTCTGGGTGTCGCTGTAGATTTTGCCGACTTCCGGGCCAGAGTCGTAGATACGTCGCACTCTCTGATTGGCTGTTTCTGTACGGGGTCAAACAGTATTGCGCATGCTCAGATAGCCTTCGAAGGTTAGTGACTAGAAACTGTCAGCTCAGCGGAGCCTATTTTCTGTTAATGCCCACGTATATATCGCTGTACTATTTCCCTCTACTTGTCGCTAGACTCTATAGTCTTCTCTGAGGTTTTATCCGATTGAAATTCTTACTTTTCGAGGGTTGTAGGCGAAATAAACCGCAAAGAATGACGAGCAGTTCAAAGCGGAAAGAAGAAAGTCATATGCTGAATGGGGGTGTAAAACAGTCCACATGGAGCAAAGCGTTCAACAGTAATGCCATTTGGGAGGAGAAGGTCAGTCAGTTGCCGTTTTTAAATGGGTTTTTCTGTATAACGTTATATCTGCATCTTATTTGGCGTCATATAGACGTCTGTCGGGTTCTAGCCGTCATGCTAAGAATGAACCTGTCAAGTGTTAAATGTGGTTTTAGCTTGATGACAAACATATTGTGGAAGAGCCGATTAACAGTGATGGCAGTGTAGACTCCACTGCACAGGTTAGCAATCCCAGCCTGTGATATGTGCGAGACGAGCTGATTAGCTAATTTAGCTTATTAGCTTTATTAGCTAAATAATTAAAAGATCCATTGATCCGCTTTCATTTGATAATAGAGCATATTAAATAATACAACAAATACTACCCGTTGCACAGAAGTTCAAAGTTCCACAATGAATGAAAAAGCCTCCATCATTAATAAAAAGTTTTACTACATCTACTATAACTATTCTAATATCCTCTGTCTGCTTTATCATTCTAACTGTAGGTTTTTATTCATGTCATGGTATGTGTTTGCCAGCCATATTCTCCCATTTGTAATTATTTTTTAATCATTAACATGTTCACACTTACGTTGCCTGATCTGCAAATAGGAGACTTTATGTGTATATATGCATCCACATCAATAACTGTCCGAGTGTCAGATTTGTGAAAGAGTTCATATGGCGGAATTAATTTGAATAGTACGTCCAAAATACTTTAATAGAAAAAAAGCTATTGGCTAAACTGTACTTTTCAACATGTATTAAATGGGATTGTTGTACTTATTTTCCATAAGTATTTTCCTTATTCATTTTTAGTGTGGCAACATTTCAATCAGGATTCCTTTCTTTGAATAATTTTTTATTTTATTGCCGTTTTTTCACAGGATGAGTTTTTAGATGTGATTTACTGGCTGCGGCAAATTATTGCAGTAATCCTTGGTGTGATATGGGGTATCGCCCCATTGAAAGGATTCTTGGGAATAGCCATGTAAGTAGTCAGACCATCAGTTCTAAAATGTCCATCTAATTTAAAAGAGAACACCCAGTAACTTCATGTGTTTGCCTCATTAGATTCTGCATCATCAACGCTGGCGTCCTCTATGTGTACTTCAGCAGCTTTCAGCAGATCGACGAAGAGGAGTATGGGGGAACGTGGGAACTCACCAAAGAAGGCTTCATGACATCTTTTGCTTTGTTTCTGGTGGGATTTTTAGTTTAAAGGAATTATAGATTCTCTGTAAACTGAGATGAAGTTCTTTAGGTTCATGACCACGCCTTAGTAAAAGTAACATGTTCTCTATTGATTGAACCCTTTGATATATCTGTTCTAAATCTGTACACGATAATACAATATGCAAACTGCACAGAACCAGACACCAGTTGGACTTTATGGTAATTTGGAACCAAAGGAATATTATCATTATTTCTTGTTTTTGCAGCAGTAATGACATATCAGCTTTTTTGTATATTAGGTGAATTGATCATTGATATCCTTCTTTGTCTTTCCCAGGTGGTGTGGATAATCTTTTACACAGCTCTACATTTTGACTGAAAGAAATCCGTAGGACACTTAAAACGAACATTTTTGTTGAAGTCAGTTGTCAAGACACAGAACTCCACGGCCTAAGCAGTGTTGCTGCTCCGACGCACAGTGTGACTCCTCAGTGCGCAGTGCATCATGGGGATCCTCATTTAAAGTTTCTACAAGAGCACCATGACAGACATGTTCAGTTACATTTCTCGAATTGTAGGATACAATTTCCACATCTCTATATTTTTGTTATTTGTCATCTTGCTGCGGTCATCGTTTTAGACAAACTACTAAACATGCAGGCAGTACAGGCAGCTGGTTGAAGATGTACTCATCATGCATCAATACCTTCATATAAATCAGAATATGGATGCTTTCTCTTGGTCAGCTTGACCTTGATGTTTGTGTATTAATTCCAGCATATTGCTCGCAAGCTGTTTATTTAAGTTGCAAGAACTGGGCAATAATAGCAACATCCTGTCGTCCATTGAAATCCATTTAGATTTCAAACTCATCAGGTGAATAAAACTACATAATCAGAAGAAGATTATTATTGTGGCTTTATGGGTGTATCACCCAAATTCACTACAATTGTTTGTTTTTCTGGTAAAAACTGAACAAATCGGCACATATCCAATCCTAATTTCATTGTCTGTCCAGAGTATTGAAATGCTGTCACATAGGTCAGGAACTTTATCTGTCCATCCAAAGTCCTCAAATCAAAGAGGGAGGAAACCTATTTCAGATGCAAATGCTCAGAGTCAAGATAAACCTGGTCTGTGCACTGTTCTGACTCAGTGTTCGTATATCTCAATGTGTCTTTGGAAGATGACGATAGTTAGCAGGGTAGAAAGAATTAACATTGTTCCTCACATGTAGCTTCCAACGTCTTACCTGTTTCAGAATTAATTTAAATTTACCTGTAAATTCTGTACAATGTCCCTTTTGTCGAACTCATCTGGTATTTCGCTGATTTATTTGTACGCATGTTATATCCTGTTCGATGTAACATTGTCCACAGTATTTTATAGTCGAGAACTTTTAAAACAGTTCTTGCAAATGCTGATAATGAAACTGTTAAGATATGCAGCTGGTGTGTGAAAGGAATGTATTTTCTGATCAAATCTTTTGGGAATCATTAAACATAGGCTTTATTTGGCCTCCATTTTCAGAGAGATGGTGCTTCTGTTTTCATTGACATGTCAGATTATTAATTCTAAGCAGAACACCTGCAACATTTGTCTGTATGTCTGCTGACAGAAGAGACACCTAGTAGATGGGATGAATAAAAAAAAAAAAAAAAACTAAATAAAATACTGTAAATATTCTTAGAAGCAACGTGACATTTTTGACCGGGACCATTCTTAGACTTAAAATACCAGAACAACACGTTTTTTTTGATCATATATTTTTATTATTTCACACTTAGAGACAGTTCCGTTGGGTGGGGTTATAGTGGTTCACTGGTATATGGTACCTACCTATAAATGCCAGTACAGAGTATATTATATTGATCGGTCACAGCTATACAATCGTCTCAATTCTTACCCAATTGTTCCTATGAGCTTGTGGTAAAAAAACGTTCCCATAGCCCCCTCTTATCCTCGCTGTCACTGACTCTCGCTAACATTTGTTCATATGATGCAATTTCTGACATTTTTTCAATCCACTTTTTATAGTCCGTGGGGATGTACTCTTCCACAACCTGAGGATAATTCGGGCTGCTGTAACCGTCCCGACCTTTGTGAAAAATATTGTTTTGACACTCCCATTACTTGTGATTGGTCGCCCAGTAAGCATAATCTTGGAGTGACTGGGATCTCAGAACAACACTGTTAAAGCGTTCTCTTACAAGTACAAGTTTTTTATTTTATTATTATGTATTATCATCTATTTTATTTTTTTACACAACGAGTTTTAAATTTCAAGGATCGATAATTGACATGTAGGCAATCAAATTTACTTTTACATATTTCCTTTTGACATCATTCATAAAGCTACACATCATGACGTCATTAGCAAGGGGGGGGGGTGACGTAGAAACCAAGATGGCGGTTCCCTTCTCCACGATGAAATTCTGGAAGCCGGGTAAGTTCGACAAAACATTCAGTAAATGAGACTTTTTGTGTAGAATTTCCGGTTTAAAGTTAGTTTAGATGCAGCTGCTGGTGTAAATCAGACAGAACGGACGGTTTGAGCTTCAGCTCAGAAACTGCGTGATATCTGCCCGCTCACCTCTGCGTATATACCGAAAACACGACGTACAGACGGTGAACCACAAGGCGAGATTAAAAACCGACATTGACGACGTCACTTAAAGCATATTTGAGCACCCGTTTCACCCCCGGCGTGTGAACCCCCCACCCCCTACACAGGCTCCCAGGCTCCGGGGATCTCTGAGGAACGGGAGCTGAACTCAGAGACCACCGGCTCCCCGGTCATCTTCAACCCGAACACCGCCCTCTCCATCGAAAAGCAGAGGCAGAAACTCCCGGTGTTCAAGGTGTGGAGGCCAGCTTCTCCAAACTCACCTGAAACCTCCTGTCCGTCAAAAATACTACTAACTAACATCTCTGAATGGTTTCACCTCCAGCACAGAAACAACATCTTGTACTTGGTGGAAAGCTACCAGACTGTCATCATAGTGGGTGAAACTGGCTGTGGGAAGACAACACAAATACCTCAGGTAAGTGTAATATTTATCTGCTGTTGTTATCATTCTTACAGAAAACATCCCTTCAAATCACAAATGCACCAAAGTGTGGCACATCTTTACTGCAGTGGAGAGTCTCCTCTTCAGTCCCTGAGTGGTTTTATCCGACCTCAACGGCCTCTGTTGCCTTATCGCAGCTTAATGCTGACTCGTTTCTGCAGCACGTATCTTTGTGCTCTCTTCTTCTTAATACCATTTCCATTAATACCATTCTCTAGATTTATACAGTGTTTTTCCAGTCTAAGTGGTAAAGTTTAATTCCTGATGATGGTTGGGATCAAAGTACTAACTTTTTATGTGACTGCACCAACCAGTCAAACAGACATGAACTTTTCTGATTGGCCAGGCAAACAAGGACAAAATGAAATACTTATATCCCCGTGTCCATGTGTTGTAATGTTTGCGTGGCATTCAAAACTACCTCAAAACATCAGCACTGTGAGTCTTTAATCATTTAGTTTATCTGTCGGTCTCCGCAGTACCTGCAGGAAGCTGGCTGGGCAGCTGAAGGGAAAGTGATTGGAGTGACGCAGCCTCGGCGTGTGGCTGCTATCTCGGTAAGAGCTCTGCTGACGTGCTGTTAACGCACTGTGCTGTCACCGTCTGCCAGTTTCCCTTAAGAACAATGTGCCTCATTCAAAAACCTGATGTTTTCTTATCTGATGACAGGTAGCCAGCCGTGTCGCGGAGGAGCGCGGCGCCCTGCTCGGACACGAGGTGGGCTACACTATCAGGTTTGATGACTGCTCTGACCCACAGGCCACAAGGATCAAGGTATCTCAGTGTTCATGTGTGGTTTTTCCCTGCTCAACGCCCACTAGAGCTTCACTAAGCCTGTGGGCTTCAGTTTCTTACAGATGGCATGTTGGTGCGAGAGATGATGGCCGATCCTCTGCTGAAAAAATACAGGTACATATGTGTCGGCCCTTCTAAACCTGCCCGTTTCTGAGACTCGGCAGTTCTGATTGTCTGATCAGTTGATTGAATTGTGCCGTCATCTGCAGTGTGTTGATGTTAGACGAAGCCCATGAGAGAACTCTCTACACAGACATCGCCATCGGTCTACTGAAGAAGGTAGAAGCCAGCGGATGCTTTCAACCTATCACACTAAACCAAGACTGTCCTGACTTTTTCCTCTTTACTTTTCTTATCTGCATTTCATCAATAGATTCAGAAGAAACGGCGAGACCTGCGGCTGATTGTGGCCTCTGCCACTCTGGATGCCAAGGTGACTGCATCATTAAGATCAGCAGATAATGCTTGAGTAGGGAGAAAAGGAAGAAAAAAAAACCACAAAGGAGCAAAGATAGAGGAGAAGGTGACGTCAGGACAGAACCCATTGTACTGACATCTGCGATACGGGAATGAAAGACGGACGCAATCAGGTCACGGCTGTGGTCAGCGATTTTAAAAATGTCTTTCATCTGCACATGCAAATTATTTAGTCATCCTGTGTGGATGTGTGCAGACATTTTAATGTGTGGTTGCTCAGTTTGCTGCAAATATCAACTGATGGAATAGAATATATGCTTAATGATAAGAAAATCAAATGAAAGTGATCAAATCAGACGGGAAGTGAATAGCTAATTTTGCTTCATGCTGATTTTACTGACTCTAAAATCCCTATTATCTGAAGAAATTCCACGAGTTCTTCAACCTGAATGATACCGGGGATCCCAACAAGGACACATGTGGAATCTTAACAGTTGAGGGCCGTACCTTCCCGGTGGACGTCTTCTACACTGTCAGGTAGGACATCCAGACTGAGGAAATGGTGTTTTTTTTGTTTTTTTTTTTACTGTAAAGTGGTTTGTTGTCAGTCCTGTTCCAGACTACGTGAAGGCCACTGTGGAGACAGTGATGAAGATACATGAGACAGAAGATGATGGCGACGTCCTGGCATTTCTTACTGGACAGGTTAGCAGACCTACCTCTTATTTGGTCCGCTGGCCTCCATTAGATTGAGAAGGAAAGCCTTTGTATAAACAGTGAGGCACATTTATTTCTATCTCTAGAAATGCAACAAAAACATGGTGTGAAGTCAAGTAAGAGAAGACAAACTCCTGAAACTGCAGCAGTCAGCTACTGTCAACACAAGGCCCACAGACAGTTGTTACATTAGCTCTCTGACTCCCCCTCATTTTTAAACTCAAAAGAAGTGAACAGCAGATCCAGACCAGAAACAAATGACTATGGAAATGTTTCCATTTCTTTACGTGTTTCTTTATCTCAGTCCTCTTATTCGAATATTCCCATAGGAAGAGGTGGAGAAGGTGGCATCCCTTCTGCAGGAGCAGGCCCGGTCTCTGTCCCGGTACGGCATGAAGAAGCACCTGAGAATTCTTCCCATGTATTCTGGTCTGCCGTATGCTGAGCAGATGAAGGTCTTTCAGCGGGCGCCTTCATCAGTTCGCAAGGTGAATACTGGTTGGGTGATTGTCAGGACCTAGAGGCATGAATGTTTGATGTGTAGAACCTTCCTTCCTTTCGTCCACAAAGAACCAGTGTTTGGGAGCCTGAATATTATCATTTTTGTAAACGGGTCCCAGAGTGAATTCATCTGAAGACAACATAGTTTCACCTGTGTGTTTCCAACCTATACGCATCATTCCTAAGCTGATGACGCCATAACACCTCTTCCTTAGCCTAGGGCTAACTCCACTAACACCAACAACTGTGTTGCATTGGTTCTGCAGAAGCTGCTGAACATGAATGTGTCTCTTCATCCGTCCACACAAATGTTCAATTCATATTCTCCAACATCCAACAACATTCTTCATCTGTCTGTTTTTTTTTACTTCACATCAGTTCTGTGCCCATGCTCTATGTCTCCTGTTTTTGGTGTATTTCTTTGGCAGCCTTACAACGCCACATACAGGCCCGGCATATGTACTACAGTGTATCCACTGGATTTGTGTGGACTCACGCATTTCTGGAGATGATTCCTTGGACATTGTTAAACTATTCTGGTCCTGTCTCCGTGTGGAAAATGGCCTTAGGGAAGTCACAGGGGCTTTTGTGGACAACTCCCACCTGTGTAATGTGTCCTCAGGTGGTGGTGGCCACCAACATCGCAGAGACATCCATCACTATCAGTGGAGTAGTATTCGTCATCGACTGTGCTTTTGTGAAGCTGCGTGCCTATAATCCTCTGAGCGCCCTCGAGTCGCTGGTGGTCACTCCCATCTCCAAGGCTTCAGCCAGCCAGCGAGCTGGGAGAGCCGGACGAAACCGACCCGGGAAATGCTTCAGACTGTACACAGGTATGTTGACAGGTATCCTCCCCCTCATTGCACCTGCCTGCCTCTCCTCCTCATCGTGTGTTTTACCCCCTGTGCTTTCATCAGAGGAGGACTTTGAGAAACTGCCTGCTGCCACCGTCCCAGAAATGCAGCGCACCAATTTGGCCCCTGTCATCCTGCAGCTTAAAGCCCTGGGTATCGATAACGTCCTGCGGTTCAGCTTCCTTTCAGTGAGTTTGCGTCCACAGGGAGGCTGTGATGTCGTCCCCCACTCTGACACAAATCTCCATGTGAAGTTGCAGAGGCATCTGGAACAAAGCATAAAAATGCAGACATTTTGTTTTTGACAAAACCTGAGTACAGTTTGTTTTCTCTCTCTTCGCAGCCTCCTCCTGCTCAGACCATGGTTCAGGCTCTGGAGCTGCTGTACGCTCTGGGAGGTGAGAAACTTGCACCGTGCCCCAAATAACTGTCCTTTAGCTGTCTTCAGCATTGTCAGACGCTAAGTGGCTGTGTGTTTGTCCACAGGTCTGGACCACTATGGCCGTTTGACCGACCCCATGGGCTTGCGGATGGCTGAGTTTCCTCTCAGCCCCATGTTTGCCAAGATGCTCCTGGAGTCAGGAAACTTTGGCTGCTCAAAGGAGATTGTTACCATAGCAGCCATGATGCAGATTCAGAATATATTTGTTGTGCCATCCAATCAGAAGAAAGCTGCTGTAAGCTGCTGTGGAAACTCTCAGAATGAACGAGAAATACTTTGTCAGCGTAACAATTATCCCTTTTTTTCACTATCTCACCCTGCAGGCCCGTGAGCACAGGAAATTTGCAGTTGCCGAGGGCGATCACCTGACCATGCTAAATGTGTATGAAGCGTTCATGAAGGTATACAGCATGCAGAGATACTGAGCTCATCCATCGGGGCTCGTTACCGCTGGAGGGACTGTGGGCGATGTGTCGTCATATCACGGCTGTCAAAGCTCTTTCCTTTTGTAATCTGCAGCACCAGAAGAGCTCCCAGTGGTGTCAGGAACACTTTCTGAATTACAAAGGTCTGCAGCGCGCCATTACTGTAAGAGAGCAGCTGCGACGCCTCATGAACAAGTTTAAAGTGGTTTGGACATCCAGTGAAGGTACGTCACCACACGCAAGTGAATTCTGCTGCACACTTCCTTGAACAAAAGTAAACTAAAGAAGAAGCTGGGAGTGAACTGCTGAAGTCTGTTCACGGTTATGTTATGTCACAATAAATTCTGCTACAGGTGAGGATGTTTTACAAAAAAAAAAGATTCCAAACCACTTCTGTGGTGGTTAAAATTTCGTTGTTCCCCCTACAGTCATTTTGTAGGGAAAATAATCAGCCTGCAGCGTGAATGTAGCCTTGTTTTTAATATGAGCTTCTGTGAAAAGTCTGTTTATCTGTCTCACTGCCTCCTTCTCAGGGGATCCTGACGTGATCTTAAAGTGCATCGTATCTGGGTTTTTTGCCAATGCCGCCCGTATTCACCATTCTGGTTCTTACCGGTGAGAGCCTTCCTCTTCTCTTATCAGCTCATTGGTGACCTCACGCTGCTGAATCACATCTCCTTCCACTTACTCTGTTTTTGTTGTTGCTTCACCAGGACTTTACGAGACGACCGAGAGCTTCACATCCACCCCAACTCTGTGCTGTACGGAGAGAAACCTCCCAAATGGTGAGTGGAGTTTCTCCCCTTGTGTACAGCATAGAATGTACTTACATTTCGTAGTTTGGCATCATCTGTCTCATGACACGGCCTCCTGTCCAGGGTGGTCTTCAATGAAGTCCTGCAGACGTCCAAATACTACATGCGTGATGTGACCGCTGTGGAGTCGTCCTGGCTGGTTGAGTTGGCCCCTCACTTTTACAAGCAGGCTAAAGTAGGTCAACGAAAGAAACAGTTGTTTCAATGTGACCCATTTCATTGTTTGAGTCATAAATATGTCAGTTAAAACCATATTACATCGTATCCCCTGATCAAACTTCCAGATGGATCAGTTAACTTAAACTCTACAAAAGACCACTGAAGAGGGATTTATCTGGAGGCTTCATGTTTCCACATTAGTTCTAGAAGCTGCATAGATTTCAAACTGAGCAGACACAAGCTCCTGTGGGTGTTTGAGCACCTGATTCCTGTGTAGAAGCACACACTGGGGAGGCGTTAACCTCCCTTTGTGAAAATAAGTGTTGGCAGTGAAAGGTAGATCTGCTTCATGTTATCATTGCAAAATGACTGTATGAAAGTAGGAAAAATGAAGACATCGATGCAATCTGGCCAACGTCTCAGTGACATTTTTTTTTTTTCTGTCGAGAGGCCCAGGCCATGTCCACATATAGACGAAACCAGAATAGTTTAAAAAATGTTTTCCGTCCACACAAAATTGTCTCCAGAAATGCCTGCATCCTCACAAATTCAGTGAATACATTGTAGTACATATGCCAGACCTGTATGTGGTGCACAGAAACTCATGTACTCAAACACAGAAAGAAGATAGAGGAGAATATGAATCAGACAAAGATGAGATATTTGTGTGGACGGTCCAACAGACACATCACATTCAGCAGCTTCTTCAGCACCAGCGCAACACGGTTAGTTGCCATTGTTGGTGTCAGGAGAGGGGGAGCGATGGCCTCATCTGTTCAGGAAAGAAGTAGGGTAGGTTGCACACACACAGGCAAACAGTGTTTTCAGAACTGATCGTATTCAGGATACAAAACGCCAGTTCATGTGGATGAAAGGTCCATACCATTTAAAAACGTGTGGTTTCACCTGAACTCATCTCTGTGTGGACCTGGCCTCCGATTGTACAATTTTCTTCTTCTTGATAGAATAGTTGCTAACAGAAGTCTCATTTCTCTTTCAGCATGGTTCGCTTGCCAGCAAAAGATCTCGGGTCTTCTAAATCTTCTCACCACTAGAGAAAAGCCCCTCATCATTCGATTGTACATAAAGATGTAATATATATATATATTTATGTCCACCTGCACAGCCCCCCACTCTGAGGCCCTGCTAGAATGGGGTTATGTGGTATATTTGTAGTGTTGTTGCTGATCTAGATTGTATTTCATCCTTTTGAGCGCGTCCAGGCTGTGCCGGACTCGTCGCGGTCATACAGTCCGTTCATACTTGTACATAGTGAGAGCAGGTTCCAGGAAACGGCTGGTTCTAGGCTCCATTATTTTTTTAATGGCTGTAGGACAAAAGAATGTGGGGATATTTCCAAGAGAGTTATTTTTCTATTAATTTGCTTCCCGCGTTACCTGGGTGCCTTTGCACGCAGTTTATTTCTTCCATTCTCTGTACCATCACACACACACACACAATGCTGCCGGACTTTGCAGCACTGCTTTCATGTTTTTCTGTTGACTTTCATCCTCTACCGATACTGTGAAAAGAGCTTTCCTTTTGGATCCTCTGAACTGTGCTCGTGCATCAGTGGCCTTTTCACCACTCCGTGCCGATTTTAAATCATCTTATCTGCGGATGGGATGGGCATTGTTGCTTGAACAACTGTGAAATCAAACAACAACAACAACAACAAAAAAGTGCCACTGGGGTCTGTGAAAGTGTATGCAGACATGCATCCAAAGCCTCAAATGAAGCAGCATTTATCTGTCAGTATTTGGTTCGCGGTCGGGTCGTCAGGCTGAACGTCTAACAGGCGTTTGGGTAGACTGGCAGAGTTTCTACATTGGCTACTAACATTTTTCTTTGTGCTTTTGGTTTCCTCCAGCGACGTTTGGCTCTGAAAGAATCAGTGAACAGTTTATTATTATTTTTTTGTTTGTTTTACTCTGGGACGCCATACAGAAAATGACCGTAGCCCACCTTTAATCCTGTGTGCATGTATTTCCTCCTCTTGAATCTGTAGATTCCGTGGCACCGTGACATTGCAGAACAGCATTTCATGAGGTAGCAAGAACAACCCTCTCAAATTAGATGGCCACACAGATGAAGTACCCCTGCATGCTGACTGGTACTCTGATGTAGACCTATACACGTAAGGTTATCTCGTAGATAAACGTAGTTAACACCACATTTGTGCTGTATGCACATGACTCTGTAGACCTTTGCAATTCCTCACCCAGGATGAAAACTGTCATTTCTTCCTCACATCTTCAATAAAACCTTATTGTCACGCAAAGACCTGTCAGCTGCTTCGTTGTACTTCTCATGCAGTTCACGACTTGGCCACTGGGTATCACTCTTGCAACACAAATGTTTATCCCAACGCTCGATCAGAATTAGAATATTTATAATATTTCCACTTAGCTATATTAAACTTTAAAATGGTGGTTTTCATTGTACATCTATAATTAACATACGCATTTTAGTAGATGAAACAAATATGGGGCCAAGATACGGTGATTTGTTTGTATTCTGCTGGTGAAACAAAATGCAAAAAAGGGTCAACCTTTAGGAAATGCATGATGCCCATATTTATTTACAGATGAAATGCTCTTGTACTTCTGGAGGTTATCATTGTTAAAACCATTAAAGCTATAATTCTGTCAGACATTCTGTGAATTTTGATAAAAAATGAAAAAAATACAGATAAGTTTGTAGTCCTGTCAAAGCAAGTATCCTACTTTTTTGTTTGGCAGCATTAAAGCACAATAGTATGACTAAAGCCACAAAAGCATACATTTTATCAGTTAATATTATGGCACCAAGTCTTCCTGTGATGCAGATGTTGCAAAACTTAAAATGAAATAACTGGAGCTCATGTGGGTTAAGTAGTGTCGTCAGTAACACAAACACAAACTGGGCAATATGAAGGAAAAGCTTGGGCATGTGTTCCAGTGACGCCCACTAGAGGGCAGTTGAGTCTCAACGACAGAGCGTCTTCACAGTCACCAGTTTAACACCTTTACCAGAATAAAAAATATGCATAACGGGCCTACACAGAAACAAATCCGTGTGTTTATATATATATTAAAAATATTAGCTAGGGTTTTTTCACTATTTGGTTTATACTGTGCAATTGTATGCTGCAAGCAGAAAATGTTAAAGAACGTCCTTTTTAAAATCATTTATTGTTGCAGTTAATGACACCTGGTTAATACGACCTATTTGGACATATTGGCTATTTGAATGGATCGCTGAACTGGCTTTACAATTTGTATTTATGTGTTTTGTGCCCTGAATAATGTTTATCTCTGTGTGTTTGTCAGTTGTCCATTAGTGCTGTGTGATGTAACTGGAGACATCAGTGATTAATCACATGCACCTGACTTTGACGAGGCAGCAGATCGTGTGTTTTCGGGCCTGAATGTTCCCCACCATAATCCAGTTTGTACATTGACATGTTCCAGCCAGCTCGACAAATGTTTAACTGTTTCAAAGGCTCTGATGGGCGCGTGAGTCATGTGTGATTTGTAATTACCCCCTGTTCAAAGTTTCAACATGTTTTGAAAGAAAACAGATTAACAGGTTAATATTTAAAGTGCGAAACGCTTGCTCCCAGTTTGACATGTTTGCAGATTATCTTAAACCTTTATTTCTAGTGTCACACAGTGAACAATTTGTCTCCACATTCAAGCCTGTATTTGTCTTTTATTCTGGGATAAGTGGATTTAAAAATCAAAAAAAGCCAAAAGTCATTACATTGAGTTATTAAATTCTTTTTGTGTGACTTATCTGTTGGTACATTTCTGAAAACAAAAGCAGAGCATTTTAGACAAATCAGTCCAACGAAGATTACTCAGAATTTTTTAACCAATCACTATTCAGTATTCTGCAGCAGAGGAAACACTGATTGCTCAAACATTTTGCCAAAGACAAGAACGTTTCTTTATCAGTCATCATCAATCCATTCATGTTTTTCCGCCAACCCTTAGCGAAGGAACCCCAACAACCTTCTGCTCTTAAACCTTCTTCCCTGACCTATGATCTCAGGTGCCCAAACAATTCCTCTTCTTCAAAACAAAAGCGTTTCACATGTGTTAACAGAGCAGAGAGGGAGGACATTTGTTGAAAAGGTTTTGACAAAAAAAAAAATCTGAAAAATCTGTCAGCTCAATTTCACTTCTTCACTTTTGTGTGAGATGTCCAACCCCCCAAGACTAACGTCGGCTGACTGCAATGTTTTGATACAAATCTGAAATCTAAAGTTTACAGTCACCAGTGGAAAAGAAGGTGGTTTTTAGCTCTTTGTCACCTCAACCTAAATCTTGTCCCGTGAACATAGTGACACCTTTCCCAGCTGGAAATGCACCTATTAGACTCTGCTATTGGCTGCAGCTGGTATGTTGAATATCTGGTAATGTGCATCACAATAAACACTGATCATCATCTAACGGTACAGAGCCATGTTGGACTGGCTCATGATGGTCTTCACTTGCAGGAGACGCCAGGCAGGAGATGTCTTCCTCTTCAAATCCTTCCTCATTCCTTCCCCAAACGTGGGTTGGCAGGGTTTACCTCACCCTCCCTGCAGTATCAGGGGCTGGGAGGTATCAGGGTATCAGGGCTTTAGTTTCGTGTCTTGTAATTCGTCAGCTGTCTGAATGTGTCATCGACTTCACTGTCATTGTGTCTTTAGTATTGTTGTAATATAATACACCTGACTATATTCATGAATAGATAATTGTAGTACTGTGTTCTTATTTATATATATATTTTTTGTTTACTTTTTTCAAAGTCAATGTATGCATAACAAAACGATTTCAGCTATGGGACAAATTTTTATATTTGAGGGGGAGGATGCAATCAGTCGAATGGGACTCGCGGAGGCCTCCGTGGGTGACAAATTGAAAGTGTCTCAGTGTAGTTTATAGCCCTGATCAGGTCAAACGAAAAATATTGGAGGTCTGGGTGAGGAGACAGGCCCGCCTGGTGCAGATAAATGGACTGATCATTTCTTATTGAGAAACAATTCCTAAAAGGTAGTTTACTGTGTGACTGGGGAAGCGGCGAGCAGAGAGCAGAAACAAGCATCCACTGCTCCCTCCCTGACCCTTCCTCCACTGCCGGAATTAAATGGATAGAGAGAACGCGTGTTTCTGATGGCACTCCTCTGCCAGAGAGACACTCCATTTGTTATGAAGTAGGGGTTCTGATGAAGTGCAGGGAGCTCCTCTTTCTTTTTCTCCCCTTTTCTCATCCCTCCCTTCCCAGCCGCTACAAGGCCGGCCTTCAGTCTGCTTCACATGAAATGGATGGAAGGAGCCGATTGAATTTTACACTCCTCTGGTCATGATTAATGTGTTTGGTGTGGAGCGTCACGGGCAGTGGAACTGCACTGCCGCTAGCTGGTGCTCAAACTCCTCCCTCGCTGATAACTTTGGACCAGGACTTGTTTGAGAGGAGGCGCCTGTTGAAGTCATTGCGAACTCTTTCTCCCCCCCGTGTTAATAGAAAATCTCTTGCCCGCTCGCTCATTATTTCTTCACGGTCAGTTTCTCAGTATGTGCTATACCCGGTGTTACTTGGCAGGCTTTGCTGTAAATGTCAATTTATCACTTAACCCATTGTTAAAGGGTGAGAGGCTTAATAAACGATGTCAGGTCATGTTAGCACGGTTCACTCATGGTGTCAGCTTACTTATTCAGACAGCATGTGTGGGCTGAGAGACAGAGACAGAGACAGAGAGAGAGAGAGGGGGAGATGATTTGTCTTTGCAAAATGTTTTTTTTTCATGCATCCGGTACAGCAGGTTAAAAACAGAGTTCAAACACTAAACACTGACAATAGCTAATGTTTCTACAGGACATAAACTTCAGGTGGTTGCGACGTCCTGGGATTGGAAAATGAAGTCGGTTTCATGACTTTAGCCACAGCTGATCTTCAAAATATCTGGTGATACGGGACCAGCATTGACATCAGTGGCAATAAGGGAGCAACTAGATTTACAGGAGTACTTCGGACGAGGGATCAATAAAGAGGTAACTGAGTGGAGACGAAGCAGGAACAGGAGCAGGCTTAATTTTGCATAAATAATGTCCATTCTTGGAGGAGAGATAAGTGCAGCGTGATTCAATTCAAACCTTTGTAATTGTTTTTCTCCAGTGTTTATTTGCCATGTTTTCATTTGATCTCTTTTGTCTTCACATCTTAATCCGTTTGTCACGTTTCCATGTTAATTTCACCACCTCGTCTGCTCAAATGTATTTCCACAGCGGTAACCCAATAGAAGGCCAATAAGTGGGCTGCATGTTGCCCTGTTGGCTCTCCCAGCACTTCCTCCTCTGCAGTCCAAACGCTGCGCCGATCATCAGGAGCCCAACGGATGATGGATGGGACTGTCTCTGTGCAGGTTGTCATCGCATCTGTTACATGGCGTTCGCCGTGTTCTGCCCAGTCAATGTTTGTGTGCACACGGACAGTTCTTTGCCACTGTTGCTCTGCTGTGTCTGGGCTGTTTGGTGGGTAATGATGGGAAAGGGGAACCCACCTTTCAGTAAAAACCTCCTATGGTTTGAAAGTCGTACGTATTGTAGGTTGCTTGTAATGGAAAAACCATCATCATATCCTGTTCCTCAACAAACAAGCAAACAAATAAAATTGTGGATTCAACAACAGAGCGACACGGTGGGACAGTGATTAGCAAGAACATCCCGGGTTTGCTTCCTGTGAGGAGTTTGCATGCTTTCCCCGTGTCTGTGTGGGTTCTCTCCGGGTTCTCCGGCTTCCTCGCACCTCCAAAAGTATGCTGAGGTTAATTGATCTCTCTAAATTGCCCGTAGGTGTGAGTGTGAATGGTTGTCTGTCCTTCATGTGGCCCTGTGATGAGCTGGTGACTCATCCAATACCCTGCCTGAGGTGATTAGAAGCTGTAATGTGATGTCTGTTCATCACGACATGATTCATCGACACCTCTGGAAACTTCAGAAAAACATTTCAATGTATAAATGAATGACACGTTTGGTGTGTGAAGACCCTTTAAGCCTGTCTTTAATGGAATGGGTATCTGTGGTAGACATGGTCAAAGTTGGCTGGCAGGTCTGTCCTCTACTTAAGACATGTGAGTGTGTGTGTGTGGGGGGGTAATAACGTGAGATAAAAACAATGGACGAATGACGAAGAGAGGGACGGTTGGATGAGGGAGAAATCAATAGGAAATCAGTGTTTGGGGGGGCCTGTCGTTTATCAGGTGACACAGTTAAGGAGTGTTAAGGCACTAAAAGTGAGAAAAATACAGGCCGTCCCCGTGCTGGTATTGATCACAGCGGAATGGAGCGGCAGAAGGCCGAAGCCACTAATAAAATAAGACGTATCTGAGTGGAAATCAGCCAGGGATCGATGGGCGCTGTGATCAAGGCCAAAAACATCTTCACTGGGATTTAAGTTGGCTCTGCTGCTCTGTGCGACACAATGACTGTGACCTGGAGCTGGCACGATGGAAACACAGGGTCACGTAATGACCCTTCGGGTCAGACTCACCTTTTCTGTACAGATTTGTGGTCAAGAAATCTTGGCATTGGTGTGAATTGGTTGAGAGAAATTAAATTACCTACTTAGTAGTTGAAGGAAAAGGACTTTAGGGCTTAAAATAAGATGAAGAATGAACATTTAACCCAGCACTGAGATCCCACATTGTGTATTTAGGTTCTACAAATGACATTTATTAAGGTATTTACTGATAAGGATGTATGATTTGGGTTTATTTACCTGAATTACTATTGTTCTCACATTTTCCCTCCCCTCATCATAGTTAGATAGAATAATATCAGAACTGAGCAAATAATCATATGTGAACTTCATCTCAGTGTCCATTCTGATCGTTAATGATACGTTGGATGTGATTGTTGGCTGCTTTCTTTGCATCCGACCATGTGTCTCACCTGTTTCTTATCACCCAATCAGATCTCTCCCACTCGGCACCTGTGTCATGTTCTTGTGTGTGTGTGTGTGTGTGTGTGTGTGGATGTACTGGGGGTTGTGTGTTTGCAAGCTGTTTGTACTATATCTCTTGATTCTGGTGGACAGTCCTCCTCTGTAAGTTCCCTTTTTGGTTGCTTATGTTGGTCCGATGCTCATTGGGTGTTTGTGATACATTTTTCAAACGTGTCTATGAAGGTTCTCAGTCATCCAGGTCATCTACTGTATCTATCTTGCTGGGTTAATTTGTGTTGTTTTGTTCAAACATGTACTGTTCATTGTGTTGACTCCAACTTATTTTCGAGCAGCGGAGTGAGTGGACAGGATATATCTGTACGGTTTTCGAGGTGTTTGCCAGTTCCCTTCTGTCCGCTCTTCATTTATTAAACACATGAGGAGGATTCTTTTAGCAGTCTCCATCTCATGACCCCCACCCTCCCAAAAAAAAAAAAAAAAAAAAAAATTGTAAGAGGACATCAGATGTTCTTTGTGTTTGGACTCCCCCTTGACCAAGTCTGAAGTCTGTATACTGTAAATCTTTCATCGTCACACATATAATGTACAAAAAAAATGTATGACTACAATGACTGAGTGGTGTAGCTCTTGGAAAGGTCCGGTCATTGTTGTACATTCAATCTTTCAGCATGATGTGCAGACAGTGACACTGTTCACAGGACAGTTGGATACTGGAACTGGATCGTTTTTGTCCAGGACAGGGAGGTTGTGCGGGCCAAGGACAGCTTGTGAGAAACAGGGATATTTGCCACTCGTTAATCGCAATCATCAGCTGGGGCCAGTGTTTCTCTCTTATCATCACATTTTTCTGTGCCTCTTTCAGCAGTATGTTTAACAAGCGCTACAAGTGCGAGGCGACTGAGCAGAGAGAGCAGAAGTGTGACAAATAGCAGCAGATCATGCAGAAAATGTGCAATGCTTAAACATCAGTTACTGCACATGGGAGAAATGGTGTGTTTATGCAGTGTTTGCTGTCCAAGGAGTTCTAGTGTGAAAGCCAAAGGAAAAAAATGAGAGAGGTCGCGTTCACACACGGGCTTCATTTTCACAGTTTTGAAAAATTATGTTGAGGAGGGCAGAAAATCTTGCTGGGGTTTTGAGTTTCTTTGCCTACGTCCTGATGACGATTATGAAATCCAATAAAAACTAATTAGGAAATTAGGATCAATAAGGTTTGCTCTGGTGGAGCATGGTGTGTGTGTGTGTGTGTTTGTGTGGTCAGTTATTTGTCGACCCCCCCCATCTACTGATGGAGTGTGTGCAGCTCTGACCTGGCCACAGCACTTGTTACTGATCCTCCTCTGTGGGTTCACTCTGCCCTACCCTCATATGGCTCTAATTCATATTTTGTTGACTGCCAATTTCGTTTGTGTGTTATGTGATTCTATTGCCCCCCCCTTTTTTTTTTTTTACTAATTTCATCCTTCTAATGTTTCACCTAATGTGCCCTGAAACCTCTTTATCGCTCGTCATTGCTCCATCTTTGCTTTATGACTTCATTTGTTTATGTAGAGCGGGTTCACTGGTTTCAAAAACAGGTGACGTACTGCCGTTGCCTTGACAGGAATGGGACGGACAGTGATTTCCCTTTTGCATAAAGTACATACAGTTTGGTATTAATGCTACTGATATTTCAGCGTTTGAAATAAAGCCACACATCGATAGTGAAACCTGCTTCTGATGGAGAATGGGATTGGGGGAAATGCTGGAGTGGGGGTATAGAGTTTGGGTTGAAGGGGGAGAGGTGGGTTCAAGACACCAGCCTGAGTAGCCAGGCCGGTCTGAGAGGATAGCACAGTGTGTGGGACAGTACCGATCACTGCCTACTTTCTCAGACACCTCCATCCTCTCCTTGGCCCTCCTGGCTGCCCACTGGATGCTGTGGAAAAAGGCCTTATTTAGTGGCCGGACTTGTCCGTGTCCGCGGCCGGTGATTTGTCCTTGTCTAATTATGGCTGCTGGCTGCTGCCCATGTGCACATGACTAATGGAAGGGCTGGGGACGGGGAGGGGTGAGGTTTGTAGAAGGAGGGTTAGGAGGCGGGGGAGGAAGAAGCAGTGGACGCGCCGACCGGCCGCTGGTGATTTGTGGACCAGGCACTCCGTCATTGCCCTGGACCCATTTGTCTTCAAGAGGAGATGGGAACAAGAGGGATGGAGATGGAGGGAAGGGTGGTGGTGGTGGCGGTGGGGGCTCCAGGGCAGAAAATGGTTTACAATGACTCCCATTTTCCAGCACTTTCATCCTTGGCCACAACAGCGTGCTTGGTTTGCCAGCAGTGGGACGGAATGGAGCGGCTGCTGTGATGTAGGACATGACAGAAACCTTGACAGTTTGCTGCTGGTATTTCTTTTTAGAGGGTTGGCTCGGTGGCCCCCCTACCTCTCCCCTGAGGACAAGCCTTATCAGTTTTCTCCCTGTCATGTGGTGAAAACAGAGTTTCTGCAGATTCAATGCTCCACAGTCTGTGTCCAACTTGGACACCAGTTTTACTGTCCACATACATCATCCTCGGCTTTGACCATAGCTGGTGTGTTGACTCATTCAGAAACTGTGATTCTACTACTTACTACTAACTTCATTCAAGTCATTGGTGAGACCTCATTTAAATGTTAGCACCATTTCACCATTGCGATGTCTTCAGCCACCTGTGTCTTTTCTATCTGGGCACCTTGTTAGAGCTGCTTAGATTTCCTCTTCCAGACAGGAAGGAGCAGCAGTGGGGCAAGAAATACTAACTCCGTATTGATTTTACACAGTTTTTATCTGCCCCCTTTGCTCTTTCTCCAGGTCGTTTTAAGTAAATAAACACCAGATTTGTCATGTTTGTCCAGGGAGAGGAAGGGGTCGATTGAGGGGATGGGGAGGGTTGGGGGGGCCTGGGCCTCGTGCTGGGTCAGCCATGATTCATTCTGCCATCTCATGGATGGAGGGATTTGGGTAGGAGTGTTGAAGGGTGCCTGTGGAGCTTTTCTCTGACCTCCCTTACTCCTGTCCCTCCCATAACGCTCCTGGGCAGCCCCGGTCCTAAATCACCGGCTGTCACCGCGCTGGCAGAACAATGGTACAGGGTCTTCTACTCCATCCCAGGCTCCAGCCGACTGGACACGGTTTCCTCCATCGTTAGTGTGTCCTCGTACCCTCTCTGGTCCTTCCTGCCCCCTGAGCCCCACAGGGCCCAAAGAGGCTTGGGGTGAGGCTTAGCCTAATGGTCTGATGAGTTCCTGAGATTGGGGAGGACTGGTGAGGGGGCAGGGATGAACACGGGGTTACTGGCGTTGTCTCATGGATATTATGGTTCCTCCTTTACACCATAACAAGGAAAAGGAATTCACATGTAGAGAATTGGAGAAGAATTTATTGAATAAAACAAACAAAACAAACTTTTAAGATTGATGGAAGAAGCATGTTTGAGACTCTGGGACACCAACGTATGGTGTATTAATTTAGTTCCATTTTATTCATTTAGCCATCAGACCATTATCAGACTCCCAGTCACCAAAGTGACAATATGCAGTTGCCTTTTACTGTTACATGTATAGATTTTTGATTGAGGTACCTTGAAGATTCTTCAAAAGTGAAAAAGCGTGGTGGGCACAGAATAATTAAACCTATTTGTTAAAAAACAAATAAACTGGAAAAACATGACTCTTTCCTCTGGGTTCAGCTTTAATTTGAAGCAAAACCTGAAAACTGGATGACTTCTGTGTTATTACACTTGACCTATAGGTCTGGGAAATTGATCTCAATTGAATTTCTTTAGGCTGAAGCAAATGCTGTGGAGACGTCACATGTGTCCTGTATAAATCATGAGCAGAAACACTGAGAACAAAATAGGTGGATTACTGTCAGTCGTCCATATGTCCCCTTTCCCCTTTCGCCTCAGTTGTTTTCTCTGACTTCCCGATTTGCCCTCCTCCTTTTTCCTGTCTAAAGTCAAGAGTCTGAGGTCAATCTATCAGATCTCCTAACTGATGGTCGATCAATATGTCAGCAGCCCAACACTCCTCCAGCAGTTATGATGATGTTCGTGGTCCTGCGCCTGCCCCGGCTGCTGTTACCGCCGCCACAGTGTGTTGAGCAGGGGATCGAACCCAGGCTGTCAGGGTGGCTGACGGAAAGCATGAATCACTATTACTGGAGCTGCTGTTTGCTTCCCTGTGCTTGGCAGACGTGCAAACTCTGATGCACAATAGAAAAAAAGTGCATATGCCTGGACCGCACACACACACACGCACAACAAAGGGGAAGAGAAAAGGAGTGAGAGGAAAAGAACTCCTCATATATTGGAATGCATAGGTAACACAAATACACAGACACACATATGAAAGTGCACACTTCGTCATTCAATTAGGTGTCAGCTGGTATTTGACCCATTAGCTCCTGCAATCTGATCCAGCCATCCCACCACCTCTGGACTTGTTAGCTGGCTGTGAGCTCGGCTCAATGGGCCAGGACGGGCTCCAGTTACCCCTCTAATCTCATTGCTACTCTTTAGCCACGGCTAGCGGATGCCTGTATGTCCGACAAACATCCCACACACTAATAGCTCTGAACCTTGTGTTTTGGGTTTGTGTGTGTGTGTGTGTGTTTGTGTCTGTTTGCACGTGTGCACAGAACAACACATGTACATATCCATTAGCGAATAGTGACCATGTGGAATATGATTCTGAAAAAAGGTCTGTGTGTGCACATAAAGTGTGTTTGTGTGGAGAAATAATATTCTAGTTTACAGGATGCAATTTCTCCTTAATATGCCCGTCCTAATGTAATTTGGCGTCTACATAGTGTCTGTGTGCCGGGCCAGGCCGGTGTGTGTTTCTGCTGACTGCTCCAGTTTTGTGTTTGTATGGATGAGTGGCTCTCTGGGAGAAGCATTATGCATCCTTTTCAACGTTTAAAGATTATGTGCAGGGCGGCGGCAGAAGCATTAGACAAACAAGGAAATATGTCTTTGATTAAAATATCCTTCATCTCTTTATTGATTAAAAGGCTCAGCTTGGTAATCGACTGCTCCTTCTTCGGGCCTCTCTCTGCTGTCTTTGTGCTTTACATTTGTTTAGTTCCGACTCATCCTTCCCCTCGCCTCAAGTCTCTGTCACTGCCCACGTCCAAAAATCTGAAGAAATGACTGTAAATGACGAATCCAGCGGCAGAGATTAAGCAAATATAAGCAAAAATAAGCAAAGAAAAGGCAACAGCATTCTTTCAGTACCTGCATTATTTACTAATGAACTGTGCTGCTGGAATTTTCCATGGTTTTCACTGTGTAAGTGGAAAAAATTTGGGGCATGACTGGTTTTTGAACCTTGACTTCCGTGAGGGGTCAGATGTCAGAGCCGGCTGACAGACACAATTACACAAACACAGTTAACATCTTGCTTGGCACTGGTTTAATATTCTCTGGTGGCTTCAAGACATCAAGGTCAGGCCCCTTCTCTCCTTCATTAGTCAGGTCAGGAAACAAGACGGGTGAGAGGCCGGATCATCTATGTGTGTGTGCACGTGCGTGCGTGCGTGTGTCATGTGCCTTTGTCCCTCAGCTGGTGACAACAGAGGAGGAAGTGCGATCCTGCGGGTGTCTTGTGCGCTTGATTGGGAGCGATTCAGCTGAGGCTGAATGAGAACAGATGGAGATGTGCTCTTTAATTAACCCTGCAGAATCACAGGGCTGAAAACAGGCCTCGGTCCGTGAATAACACCCAGCACATTCACAAAGTGTGTAAGGTGTAATGCTGGTGTATATGATGTGTATGTATGTGTGCGTCTGGAGTCTGTGGACTAGCCGGAGCATCGACCCATTCCCCCCATCCCCCTTCCCTAGAGCAGGGCATTTTATTTCTCATTAGCAGGCAGCAAACTGCTGGGGGATGAAATTTGCTAACAGGAATTAAAAGTGCATTAACACATCTGAGAGATTCATTTCTGATAATAGTTTTATTAGCGCTCTGACCTTTTAGCTCATTAGAGGAGTGCAGGAGAGGGGAGGGAACGATGGGGGAAAGGGTGAGTAAAGGGGTCGGAGAACTCACTGTACTTACTGGACTAAGAAAGTCCGTGTAATTAAAAAAAACAAAAACCAGACAGGACGATGTTGATTCACACTTCTAAACAACCTTCTGATCTGCCTTGAAACTACTTTACGCTCTCTGTGGTGGGATCCGCTCCTCCCTCCACTCCATTATAACGGTACGTTTCATGTCTGTTAGCACTTGAGTGTATCACTTATCCAGCCGGTTAATTGTTTATGAACTGTGCCCTCCCCCTCTCAGACAAAGGGAGGGAATGAAGGAAAGAGCAAGTGTAACAAGAACCGCATGTGGCGAAGGAGAATGGGTCAGAAAAGTTTTTGAAAATAAAGTTCAGCCACAGTCGACAACAGTATCATCCTCCCCATGCGGTAGATGGCAAGATCGCGTTTATCCTAAAGGGAAGAGTGAGCAGCTGAAAGGGAATTAATGTTGTTTTCTTTCAATTTTATTGGAAAGCAAGTGAGGCAAGTTACAGTGCAATTTGCTTTCCCCTGTTCCCTATAATTAGCACCTTACAGAAATGAAATAACATTGACCAGAAGGTCAATAATCCTGATCTATAGTGAAATTAATCCCGCTATCGACACAACAAGCAAACAATACAATTAAGAGCAGAGGGAGGAGACGGACAACAGAGGGAAAGGAGCAGGTCGGAGGCAAAGGATGTGTTTTATCTCCTGGGCTCACTGTGCAGAAATCCTATGAAGTCTTCTAATTAATTCATCCATTGTTAATGAAGGCAAAGCAAGGAAGCAGGGATTATACATGAGAAGAGGAAGGAACACAATTAGAGATACAGGGCTAATGATTGCTTTTTTGACTTGCTGTTAGTCCTGACTGGTAGTTTGATCAGCTTACCCTCTTCTGTGTGCAGAGCGCAGACACAACAACAAAGTGTGTAAATTATAAGTTGTAAGCAACTTTTAAAAAATTATTATTCATATTTGACCTGCACTGTTGTACGGCGAACTTCCAACATGTTGTATAACTCAGACAAACATTTAGTTTGTTTTTGTTCTCAACCCTAAAATATGACCTTCCCTTTTTTTTGGTTTACTTTGGGTTTAGTCGAGCATTACAGATAATCTGCACTATGACTTACAACACAACACAATACCGGTTATATTTCTTGACAAAACCCAACCTCTCAGATTGTCTTTTTATTTGGCCATTCATTTACAACCATAACGCGGCGTTTTATTCCGCAGGCCTGCGACATGACCTGCTGAGCTGTCTCATACTTTGACATGGTTGCAGAAAATATACTACAGTCACTTCATAAAATACATTTTCAAACAATGCACGATGTAAGTTTGGTACATGACTGATATTCAGGCCAATGTTCAGGTGTTGTTGTACCTGACAAACATACGACCTGTTTCTGGACATGGACCAACAAGATGGCACATACAGTATGTGTACATGGTGAAGAGGACGAGGGATTCCTCTGTCAGTCTTTGGCAGATGATCCAGCGACAGAGGGGGCACGATTCTGTTTCCAGCTGAGTAGCTTTATCTGCCGTCTGGACTGGCCTGGGGATCCAGAGGCGAGCGGAGGCCGAACGGGATGGTGCAACCGAGCGTCAGAGGGTGAAGAAGGATTGCCTTTCAAGAATTACGAGCCATTAAATCAGAGCCTGGAAATCTCAAGGTTCCCCAAGACTGCTGCACAAGGAATCTGAGCTGGAGAAATATTGTTTATGGTTTAAAAGGCTTGGCGATGGATTTATAAAAGAAACATTCATCATTGCAGGAAAACGGAACAAAACATTCTGGAAATAAATACTCACTCTATAGGTATACTTGTCACCCAGACAGCACAATAACAAGTGAATTGGGAGGGAGATCCTTCATTTGCTGGCAGCTGGCTCCCAAACACAGTCTGTGTCTCTGAGTCTGCGGGGGACACACTGAGCCTTGGAAATGTTCGATTCAGGGCCATAGATATGGTATAGATAGGGGGCATGAGGTGGTCTTGAGTGACTACTGCTCATATGAGCGATTGTGAAAATAAATCTGGTCAGAATTGTGATTGGTTGCGTCTGATTATTGTGAGTAGCCTATTAAATATGACTCATCCTGTTTCAGTCTGCATGGAGCTGGACCCCTGGAAACAGAGACAGCGTCTCTCAGACGGTTGCTGCACTGACGTTGATTGTGATTGAGACTTGCGGTCGATTGGGCTGTGGTGCCAAACTGCCGAAACCAACTTCTGGGCAGCCTATTGTTGAGAAAAAAAGAGAAGTAAACATTTACACTGGCAGCGGTTTGCTGAAGGGACCTGGCCAGTAAAAACCGTCCACTCGTTGACTTTGGAAAAATGTGTTGGGTGTGCGATGTGAGAGACCTGGAGGATTCAGGGCGACTTTTTATTGGTCAATATCGTCCTCCACAATAACAACACCTGTGTTATTCTGCACCTATACAAGGATTATCCTTGCAAGGAGGAAATGCTCTCTAGATGCAAACAAATCTGCAGACAAACCTCCGAGGTTTCACTTGAACACACTGAAATTCAGTTTCGATCATTTCCCACTTAGTTTCTATAAGTGAGTCCTCCAGTAAACACAATTAAAACTATTGATTATCTCTGGCTGACCTGTCTGTGGAATAGATGGCTTAAAAATATGGCTTAAATGATGTTGCATTTTACAGGAAGGTGATGGCTTTTGGTCAGTGAAGTGACCTTCAGGCAGCGGGGAAAATCGACCAGATGTGGTTTTAGCGCGGCAGTTGTTATTTGTTTGCTAGTTATGTCATATTCCTCTGCGCATGACCTTTTTGTACGTCACACATGATAATACATGTGTAAGGGACCGTATAACAATGTCATAACAATGTCAGTTCAGGCGTGTGCTGTGTGGTAATGGTAAAGTACTCCTCAGACTACAAGAAGTCACATTTTCAGGAATAATGAGTAGATAACAGTGTAATGTGATGAAAACAGTGATGTTGTTGGTCTATGATGACTGTATGAAGTCCTGAATATCAGAATTTTGTGTTTTCCTTAATAATTCATCATCTTTTCCGTGTTGCTTAACATTGACAATCAGCTCTTAATAATCTTCTTTTGCCGTTTTTACTTGTAGCACTTTGTTTGCTGGCAATGTAAAGTGCAGTATCAATGATTATCCATCATCATTTATGTAAACTAGCCAAGAAGGGTGCTGTTTATTCTGTCACCCTTGTTTAATCTGACATACTGACCTCACCAAAGACAAAAAGCTTTCTGCCTTGACATATAATGTAGAAATGGTCCATGTCCAGGCATGTGTTTACATATTGACTGATGAATCTATAAAATAATGCATATTGGTTGATATTGACGAGTGGAGATTAGATCAATGCTCTTCTCATATGTGCAGTTGTTCTCCTGGGAATTTGTAAGTGGGAAGTGTGTCCATAGATTTCAAATTACAGCATGGGGGGTAAACAAGGAGCTGGAGAATGAATGACTGGAAGATGGGGTGTTTGTACTCCACATGTATGTGCTGTTGTGGTAACGGATATAGAGAGAATGCCACCGTTACAGTATGTGTGTGTCAGTGTCCGGGAAGGTGAGGTGCTGACTGTCTGCGGGTAGACGTGTGTGAGCCTGAGTGTGCGTGTGTTTGATGGATGGGCTGGCAGGGCAAGGCCGCGGATAAGAGTGCAAACAAACTGGGTAATAAATGAGAGCGACGGAGGAGCGCTGATGGAGCCCACTCCCAAGTCCCTGATGCATCCTGATCAACACCGACAGCCATTTGTATCAGCTCCCAAAGAGATGAGGAGATGGTGTTAATCATAAAGAGAAGAAGTAGCTTTCTTTTCTCTCTCTCTCACACACACACACTTGAACTGTGGATTTCAGCTCAGCGGGGGCCTAATCAAGGCGAGGTGGGGTGCTAATGTAGGTCGTAATGAGAGGAGCTCTGTGATATTTTACACACGACAAGTTCTGCTGGAGGGAAAGACAGTGGTGGAACACCACACACACACACACACACACACGAAAGATACGTATATTGTACATTATGTAGATTTATGTACATTTACTTGGACTTAATGCTAAATTGACTCTGACACATTTCAAAGATGTTCTAACTACTTCACTGTGAATCTGACGGCTGAAAGCGTCCGGTCATTGTTATCGTCCCAAAGTACACATCTGCCTCAAAGGCTCTTCAGAGCCTGAGTAGCTGCCTCCTCCTCTTCTTGTACCCTCCATTTGGATAAGGAGACCGTTTTTGAACATACTTGTCCATGTCTTCTTCACCCGCGCATAGTATCACGCAGACTCACCATCAGTGTGTTTGGACGTCATGTAGAGATTCTTTACCACCAATGACACCGATGAGGTTAGCGGGAACATTTTCTGTCGACTGCCTTCAGCTGCTCTGCCTACGGAAAGACTTTGAGCTGGAGCAGTTGAAGATGGGTTCAGCCAAAATCCAGGCAGCATGTGGTCTGATGAACAACAACTGAATACGAGTTGGGTCAGCTCACCTCCGCTCCCTCCCTGTCATGCTACTTTTCTTTGGCCTAATCCAGTCTTGTTTCATCCCTGGTAATTTATACTGATAACGGACACATGATTTCTAGGGTGTTGGCATTTCCCCTGTTCTGTTAGAAGTCAAAATCCCTTTACCACCTTTTCTCTGTGTCTCACTCAAGTCGACTACATTAGGCCAACATGAGTTCTTGTCGCTATCAGAGGTGAAAAAACGAAAACATACTTTTTTATTTGTGTAAAGGTTATTTGTAATGAAGTGTCACTTTATTGCTCTATGATGGCATAGGTTTCACTAAAAAAGGGTAAAACTGGTATTTTTAGGTTATACATACTAAATTTGGATGCACAATCCTTCATCTCTGTGTTTCTTTGCCACCCAGGCAGCGTAAGAGTCGGCTGGTTAACAGGCTGAATGTGTCTGTTGTGGGTGTGTGTGTGTGTTGTGTGTGTGCATAGCACTCGGGCTGCAGGAGAGGAATTTAGGCCTGCACCTGTGAGGGGATAATTAATGTGGGTACAACGGCACGTAAATAAATCAATGCCTCTCGAAGTCGCAACAGGAATTTTCTATTTAGGGTCAAAATCTTCCCACTCTGCAGTGGATTAATCGAGCTTTCAAGCGGAGACAAGGTACCGGCGTCCGGGACACAAGTTGTATTTGTGTGTGTGAGAAGCAGCAACCTCCACCTTCATGGAGGACAAACCCAACAACACTCTCCTAATTTTCACACTGGTATAATTAGCCCCGCCATGTTTGCTGCAGTGATGAATAGGTGGACCTTTTGTTTGCATTTGTCATGCCGCTGTGGCATTGTCACAGAGAATGTTGTGAAGGTGCAGCAGGGTCAATGCATACAGGGCCGGATGCAGGTTTATGGTGATATCGTGGCGCTGTGAGACTCTAGTCAATCGTGTTCCTCTTCATGTTTGCCCGTAGAGAAGTGCTTACTTCCACCTCTCCCCGTCTCCGCTATCTCTGACAGCGTGTCTGCTGGTCGCATCCAGTGCAGATACACCTCCTGCTCTGTCCACCCCTATCTGCTAGACTGATAGCCTCTGATTGATCCCATCACCTCCTTCATATATTATTCATGCTAGCATTTGTGGGGAAAGGACAAAAAGTGAACAGGAATCACTACCTGTTTGCTCAGACTCCATCTTTTAACTTGTAGGCAGAATTTCGCTCCCAATTAGATGTTCTTTGTGGACACATCCAGCCTCAAACATGTATTCATAGAGCTCCCCAACCTGATTGATCTGAATAATGGAGTGAAATAGCTCCAGCATTTACGCCCCATGGGGCTCCGCAGAGATGGGCACAGGGACACCGAGACATGTACTGACGGCTGTTTGGGGAGGAAATTAATGGTGCATTTTTTGTTTTTATAATGTGATTTAATGATGCAATTCGTCTAATAATAAGAACATTTTTGAACAGTTACACGTTCATTTACACATTCCGTCCTTCACAGGGGAAACCCAGTGGGCCAACACAAACATCTCACTCCTCTCACCCATTCAGAGCGCTGCAGGCCCTTTTTATTGCGTTGTGATGGATGATTTCAGTTTGGCATTTTTCACTGCCGCACAACATCCAAACACACCCCCTCCTCATTTGGGTGCATAAGGACGCTGTCCCATATTCACAAAGCCGACGTCTAATGCATTTCGAGTGTGTTTGGTAAAGGATCATTTGAGTGTTGTGTAAATGAAGCTTTGCCCCTCAGCTGCTAATTTTGCCACATTCCTCATCTCATTAGAGGAGAAGAAGACGGACAGAAGCGTGTTCAGAGACATAGACGTTTGATTCTCAACAGCTATCCCTGCTATGTAATGTAATGTTCAGTTTTATACAACTAGTACTTCGTAGAGGTACTAGTTGTATAAAAGCTAATGCCGACTTCCCTTTCGAGAGGCTCTCTTCCTCTTTCTTTTTCCTTCCACCCCTCACGTCTTTTCACCCTACCCCTTGGTCTCTTCTGAGGATGTGCAAGTGTATCTGATTTCCTGAGGCGTTTAGCACCTTCGCCACAAAACCCAGACAGGAAGCCCGCTCGATTTGCAATGTATCAATTGCTGTGAACAACCCTCTCCTTTACCTCCACCTCCCTCCAGTCTGTGCCTGGCTCAGCGAATCGAAGGCACAGAACGTTTTTTTATTCCCCCCTCCGTGCAACTTTTATCCCTGTAATACACTGATAAATACACATCTGCAGACAAAAAACATTCGTACAGGGAATCTAACCTTGGCTTCAGTCATTTCTGAGGTTCAATGTTCGGCCAAATCAAATGGGTCCAGTGATCCCAGCCACGGCGAGGCTGCTGTCATTTACTATAGAGATGTGTATGCATCTGTGTGTGTGCGTGTGTGTGCGTAAGCAGGAGTAAGCGCCTGAGGTGACGCCTTTGAAAGGCACTTTAGAAATTAAATCAGTGCCACTGTTCTGTAATGGGGCTTAAATGATCCAGAAAACACAAGATATATTGAGCATTTAATGAAACGCATAGCACACTCCTTAATTCTGCTCACTGCTCCGCCAAAGTGTCTCCACGTCCAGCAAACACAAAACACATGAAAGCTTTGTTCATCCTCATACCTCCACCAAGATGGTTGTGTGTGTAATTTTCTGTTTCCATTCGACAAATATTGTACAGTATATTTCATTGATTTCATAAATAGCATTTAGTATTTTGTGTACATATTTTGGCCCCAAAGTAGTTGTTAATCATTGAACCTGCAGCCCAGACGGCTCTGGTCTTACGTGGTGATTTAGTCTGCACAGCAGATACTTTAATTTAGACATCGTCTTTCTGTGCGCCGCAGAGAGCAGCCCCTCTCCTCATTGTCTGTGAACGTCCTCTGTGGTTTGGCCATACATTAATAATGTAAAGGTAATGATCTCTAGACTAAAGGCCCTGTCCTGTCTTGTCCCACCGCCCCTTTGTTCCCTCCCCCCCGCTCGTCGTCTGTCTGTGGACCAGCCAAAGGAATAATGGAGTGGAGTGTCGGCCAGAAAAGGGGATGAACGTTGGTCGGGCTGAAGAGGAATTCCTGGCTGTGCTGTGGAGACAATGCAGCCGCCGCTGTGCTTCATTGATTACTTGAGAAAAAGAGGAAGGAAGTGAAGAATCATTCTGAGAAAACATCTCTACCTCTCCTCTTCGCCTTTCCTTTGCTCCTGAAGTTTGGTCCTAGCAAATGATGGATGAGGAACTTGCACTGTGGCCTCCAATGTCCTGTCCTCTTCCTCTGGCCTCCTCCTCCTCCTCCAGACACACACACTCAGACGCACACACAGCGTTAGCGAGTGATGGATTGGGAGCTGGCAGTGTGGCAGTAATAGCAGACGCCCAGAACTCCACGGCCACATTTGTCTCCTTATCCACATCTTTATTTATATGTCTGTCCCTGTGCCACCATCTAAATATAGAAAAGAATGAAAGAATGCATTTTCTCACAAAAAACGGGTAAATTAAGGATGTGTGGCTTATTAAAAATGTTTAAGTGGATTTTTTTGTGACTAATTTATTTTTTACTGATCATATCTGACATTGATAGTATTTAATTTGTAATCATATTAATAATATCTTACCCTGATATCACTTGGATGACTGAATTTGTGAACGTCTCTGTCCTGAGTTTCAAGACGAGGCAGGAGTGATGGGCAGCAGGCCACTTACACAACATTACATATTATTAATCATGTTCACGCTGCCCGAGAGGGGGAGAAACTGCACAAAGCTGCGAGGCAGAAGAGGAGGAGGAAGAGGAAGAAAGACGAAGATGAGGGGGTAGTGGAGGAGTGTTGGAAAAGAAAGCCACAAATAACTACCATCAATCATCAAGCAGTCAACATTTTCATGTTAGGACTGCCTGTTATTGGCTGTGTGTGTGCGTGTGTGTGTGTGTGTGTGTGTGTGTGTGTGTGTGTGTGTGTGTGTGTTTTGTCTTGCCCAGCCTGGACCTCTCTCACTGTCTTCGCCTCTCCTGAAACTGACGGCACAAACAACAACAGTAGAGAAATCACCCTCGTCAGCAGGAAGCTGGCAGGTGCGCTAACTCCCCCAGTACCAAATTAGGACGTGCAAGATTGCAGAAATAACTCCTCATACCCCCCCAAACCTTTTTTTTAATCACACACATTCACATAGACCTGGATGGAGACAGACATCGGGCCTCAGCCAGGGCTTTGCTCTGAAAGTCTGGGTGAACCCTCAGATCACAATCAACGCCACAAAACCGGGAACTTTGCCGACGAGCCTGAGAGAAAGACCTGAGGTCAGCCAGCGTTTGGGGGCTGTAACCTTCTGATTTATGGGCATATTAGCGCTAAAAAAACCCACAGAGACCACATGAAATCATCCAAATCTGATGGTTTGGTTTGATTTAAGTGACACCCAAACGTGAACCTCTCGTGAGGTGAAGAGTTATTAAAAAAACGTTAGTTTCTTAGTTGGAAGAAAATATCAATAAATTCTGTATATCCAGTGTTTGAGTTCTCAAAGAGAGCAGTTTAATCTCTTACAACAATAAGTTTCACATGCGTTCAATCATTTTCAGTCAAGAGCATATTTTTTTAAAGTCATTGGATTCCACAGATGACAGCACTAGAGGGCGCTGTTGGTTTGTACAGTCAGCTGTTCAGCTCCTGCCAGCTCACAGCACCAGGTGTGCTTGTGCCGTTCAGGGTTTGATCTAAATTAAAAAGTCCATCCTTTTTGTTCCATCAACATCAGCCCACATCCTGCCACAAGGCTTTTTTTTTTTTATCATTAACTCTGTGTCTCTGTTTGCGTCCCACAGCGGTCAGAGGTCAAGTGTCCCAGTTACAAAGTATTACACGATAATGGAGTTAATAGATGAGGCTTTTTCACCAGTTGGGTTCATCATTTCATGTTTGGTTAGTAAGTGTCGCTGAATATGCACAAACATCAGCACTAATTGGATGTTTGAGTGATTTGTTTTCGATGCACTGATTCTGTCGTATTCAATGCACTTTTTTTTTTCTTCCTGTAATTTAGGAGAAGCAAAAATGCATCTTTTCACCTCCATTGTAATAAATAAAAGCGGTGTGCTCAAACTTGTGACAGCTGCTGGTTTCATCATCAGCTTTTTTCAGCAGAGGTTTAGTGCGACATTCATGTTCACATTTCTCTGATGTTCCTTTGGTGAAATTTTTCCATTCTTGTGGCAGCCGATGCTTTAGATTTCGATTGACAGATCAGGAACCCTCCCACCGTCCACCGGCTCTGTCATGAGACATTTCTTTGCCTGTGGCTGAAAATCTATCAAATTAGGATGATCGTAAATTAGATGCATGTGTTTGAACGCACTAGAACATATTGCAATGTGTTGCGTTGTGTGTGTGTCTGTGTGTGTGTGTGTGTGTGTGTGTATGGCGGGACAGGGAGGCTGGAAGAGGCAGCCCCCAGGGAAGGACGGTGGGCACGACAGTGACACCACACAGTGACATGGTATGGTGCGGTACTTCTGCCCTTCACGAATCTTTGCTCAGTTTGTGGAATATTGTTTTGCCTGGAATGCAAGTTGATTTTATTAGACAAATTCCTCCTCTAATTCAATTCCACTACAAATCATTTTTGTCTCGTTTTCCACATTTGGTTTGTGAGGAAATATTGACAATAATCCCAGAACCACAGTTAAAGTATCAGATAATTAGATGCCTTTTGCATGTTTCTTATTTACTTTTCCTTTCATATACTTTTTCTCCAAATCCTCAAAAATGTAGAGAAACTGTCCATAATAGAGCTCTTTCCTTTCCTTTCTCCTGTGTTTTTTGTGTTGTGTCTTTTCAACAATATACAAATATTCAGTTCACATCATCTGGTCTTTTCATACCTCTCAGTCTTGCTTTAGAAGTTGTTAAATCATCCCTGGCGGTGTGAGCAGCTCCACACCAGTAATCCTAAACATGGAGCTGAAGTGGAATTGCATTGGTTCATTGTCAACCTGCAAGGATGCTGACTGATGATGCACCTAACTCCACTCTTGTCTCCTCCTCTTCCTCCACAGTCACTTTCCTCTGACAGAACCCCCCCCCCACCAGCCACACACACACACACGCACATCCTGCTGCAGAACATAAAGGGAAATCATGGAAACACAGCCAGATTATTCACCCCCTCGCCGTTATTGAATATGTGACTAACACACTGAGAATCGCTCTGGGAAATCAGATTAAAAAATGAATTATTTATAAGGACATGGGATGCCGGTCCTATTGGGCGAAGGGGAGAGGAGGAAAACACCTACAATATGCCCCAAACAACATTACAAGTTTGAACATGACACTTCCCACAGTGGTTATTCATTTTTATAATGCTCACAAATGTTCCCCGTTTACATTCTGATATTGAAATATGACTCATGGTTAAAATTACATGCTAAAAGTGTTTCATTATTTGTTGCTTTGAATGATATTACGGATGTTTTCTCTCTGCTTTTCACCCCACTGAGTCTAAAGAAGACAAGTGTGTTATATTTTCACGGAAGCTATAAAGCCTCATATCAAATCAGTTCAACTGGTGTTTATTGCTCTTTCAGCCTCTGTGGTGTGTGTGAGTCACACTCCAATGAAACTCCACAGCAAATGTAAATGATTTAAAATCCCTTATTGATAAACTGGGCAGCCCACAGTGATAAGGTGAGAAGAATCATTTCCAGTGTTATTCATCAATTATTGTAAATGAGTTCTTGTGTTGTATTTTTCTTTCCTGAATTGTTTTCATGAAAACATCATATTGAGAATTGATGTGGAATGGAAAAGCGAATAGTTTTTCAAAGCGGTAATTATCTGTTGATTTAAACATTCTGTTTCTCTTTCAGTCTCCATCGTTAATATTTTACCGTGATTCTCATCATTTTTAAACAGATTCATGTTCTGTCTGGACAAAACTTTTACTTGCCTCAATCATCTCTTCTGAGGAGGAAGAACGTTTCCACCGTCAACTTCAGCATGACTGAAGCGTGACCACCATTTTTTTCATTTTTTTAAATGCAAATCCTTCTCTCGGTTAGTCTTTCTGTCTCCACTGTCTGCCTCGCTCGCTTTCTGTTCTCTGACAAGCCGCCGATGTGCTGACACTGGGGAAGTGCTTGAGATGTGTCAGAGGCGTCCCCGCTGAAGTGATCACTCTTTTATCTGATCCTTTGCTCTGGCGCTACATTTTCCATTCATTTGCCACTCTCTTTCCCTTTCTGAGTTTTTTTTTTTTAACCCACCTCCACTGCAGAGTTCTCTCCTCCTTGAGTTCACGTACATCCAGGCGCTCTCGGCCTCCTGCGGCAGGTGTGGTACTTGAGTCATGCAGGCCATTGCAGGTGAACGTGTTAAAAGGAGGTTATGTCAACACCTCTCTGCTCTGACACACCTCTCCCTTCTCTCTCCACAGCCAAAACATACATTTGGCAGCTCCCAGGGGAAAGCCAGGGAGTTTCCATGACGAATATATAAAGGTGTATAAAAATGCTGGAAATAACCTTTTACTTTGTTCCCTGCTTCTCCTTCAGCAGTTTCTTATTCCCGTTGTTATTTAAAGCAGCGTGTTTGATAGAGTTCAGGTGATTTCACTTTGACGCAGTGGACAATCCAGGTGTCAGTGCATTCCAGTGACTTGGTTTACCATGTTTGTGGGTGTTTTTGTTCAATGCGGGGGGCATTAGCAGCCCACGCCGGCACGCTGACATCACAGCTCAGGGCTCAGGTTCACCAAAGGTGTGGGACGG